>PVJA010007045.1:0-11016 GCA_004027025.1 Myocastor coypus
TTTTTTTTTGAGACAGAGTCTCTCTTTGCAGTTCAGGCTGGCCTTGAGCTCAATTTTGTAGCCCAGACTGGTCTTGAACTTGCACTGATCAAGAGAGGCCTCAGCCTCTCAAATGCTGGGATTACAGGTGTGTGCCACTATGCCTGGCTGTTAGTTATCTTTTGTGAATGTTTTTTAGTTGTACTCTTGTGCCTGTTAGGAAATCCTAATAGGCTCAAAATATTTATCTGTGCTCATTTTGATTTTGAGAAAGTTCCAGAAGTTATACAGTGCCTGATCTGATGAGATAGTGGATGAGGGCACTGAGGATGATCCTGTGTTTCTATCAAATGGCAACCAGTATCAGCATTATTGTACTTTTTGAATGTATTTATACATAATGTAGGATATACTCACACTTTAAAAGGAAATTCTGATACATAATGCAACACAGTTAAGGTTTGTTGACATCATTCTAATATAAATAAGCCAGACACAAAGGCAAAATATAGTGTCACCTATATGTTGTAATCAGATTGACCAACTTCATTGACATGGAAATAAAATAATGGCTACCAAGAGCAGGTGTTAAGAAGGGAAATTACTGTCTGATGGATATAAAGTTTCAATTTTGGATGGTGATTGACTTCTGTCAAACTATTGGTAATTGTTGTACCGCACTATCATAGTATTCAAAACCCATAAATTGAACAATTACATTGATAAATTTATATATAATTTACCACAATTTGAAGGCCTTATTAGCAAAATGTGATCAGGTTTAATTTCAAATATGTGTCAGATTTACATGCTCCAGTTCTCAAAGTGGACCACCCAAGCTTGACTTAATACACATCTTGTTATTTAAAGCCAGTGAATAAAAATTTCATTAAAAATTTTACTAAGTGATTCAAATTTAAGAACTTATTCAGGGCCAGTGAGATGGTTCAAAGGTCTAAAGTACCTGCTTAGGAAAGCTTAGGCAACCCCAGGGACCATGGTTAGTTCCCCAGCACCACATGCTGTGCCAGCACCACCCCCAGGGCAGGCTGAGCTGGCCATAAAAAAAAAAAAATTCAGTTCTTTCTCCTTTCTCTTGCTGACATTAAGATTTCATCTTTCAACTGTTATATATACAATATTACAATTTACCTGCCTTTGTACATTTCATATGTAATGTTTCTGACATCTACCAATACATGGGTATTTTCTTCAGTAATAAAATGATAATTAACATAAACTTCAGTTTTGCAAATATTTCAATGATAAAATAACAAATGAAATAGTAAGTAACCTATGTTCACAAAGACCAGAATGACCAATGTTTTACTCCAAAAGTACACTGGCATAGATCATTGAATTCATCCTTGATTTAATTAACTCAATATTGTCTAAATTGTTACAATAATGTTTCAACTTTTCTTCAAGAAAATAATATTTCATATTTAAAAAGAATAAAAGATTTTTTTCTCCAATCTGTATTATTATTACTATCATAATACTAACAAAGGAATAAATAATTCTCCAATCTATTAGCCCTTTCTAGTTAAAAGCATCTTAAGCACAGCCTTTCTTTGATTTTGGTCTTTAGAACAGTTCTATAGAATAAAGAGGAAAAGTTTTATAGTGATATATGGACAATGAATAGTTTTAAGGGTTTCAAAATAATTTCAATTTATTTCCTCAAACTTTTGGTTTGAGTGGAAGATCGCTCTTATTCTTCCAGCAGTAATTTTTTTTTTCTATATTTAGGGTAGGGTCTACAGAGTGTTCAGGGTCTCATTATATAGATTGGTCACCTAGTGATTCTCCTGTTTACAGCCTCCCATGTGGTGGAATTATAGGTGTGAGTCACCATACCGAGTCTCAACAGTTTTCTCTGTGCATCCTAGGATGGAGGTTGGCACAGCAGGCCTGGGGATCAAATCCCCTCCCCCTGGGTCTGCTAAGCAGGTGCCTCAACCCTTCTAGCAGTAATTTTACTTATTATTTTTATATTAATTATTGTTATTTATTTTAATGAGAAAAAATAGTCATGAGACAGTTTCAAAACAGGTTAGTAGGACAGTTACAATAATTAATACATTGCATATTGTTGTCTTCATAGTAGTTATTCAGAGTACAAGATGCAGATATGATATCTTGTCTAAACACTATTTGTACCAATCTTTCTCACTGAATTAGGAGAAAGTAGCTGTATATCCATCCTACTTTTTTCACTACAGAATAGTCCTTCATTTATATACCCCTTTTTGTTTTGTTTGGTCAGAAATGGGTGTTTCCTTGAATGAATTCAGAAAAATAATCCAATATAGTCCAATAGTCCTTAATAGCAGTGGCCTATCAGCAGAATTGGCAATGTCATTTTTTTTTTTAATTTTATTTATTTCTTTATTTATTTTTTCTTGTTTTCAGAACCTTTGTTTATTCACTCATTTTTATGGCCGGCTCAGCCTGCCCCGAGGGCAGGGCTGGTGCAGCATGTGGTGCCGGGGATCGAACCGCAGTCCCTGAAGCCACCTAAGCTTTCCCAAGCAGGTGCTTTAGACCACTGAGCCATCCTGCCGGACCAATGTCAGTTGTTAACTTTAACCTTTTACAGTCCAGCATATTAGAATGGCCTTACTTTTTATACCTCATGGTTAAAATTTTCTACTGGATGGTTAAGACAAAGATAAAGCAACACCTATTTAACAAAAAATGTAACTTTTGTATCTGACAAGGTCAGTCAAATCCCAAGATTTACACTCGAATCATGTATAGCGGTTTCTACACTGAGGATGTGTAACACTAAAACCATGTTTGGAATGCCAATCATTCTGGTTTTTTAAATACATACAGCTTCTAATCTCATATCAATTATTTTAATGTAAAAACACATTCTTAGAGTTGTGTTGATGAACTTTGTTGATATTATGGTTTATGTCTAGTTGTCTACTAAAAGCCTTATGCAGTCACTGGGGTGGCTTTTAGAGTTTGTGATTAATTCATGATCCAATGCTTGGACTGTGGGTGTGAGTGCTTTGGCCTCAGGCAACTACCCTGAAAAGAAAGGAAAGAAGAGAGAAAGAGAGGCTTGCTAGCTGCTGCGGCTGCTGCTCCCTTTTTATTTTGCTGCTTTCCACTGTCATGAACTGCTACTATTTGCCATGTGCCACTCTGCCTTGGATTCAGCTGAGTATGGACTGAAACCTCCACTCACTGTCAGCTAAATGAACCTTTCGTTCCTTCATTATGGATGTTGGACACTTTGTCCCAACAAAGAAAAAGTAACTGAGGCAATTCACTCATATGTTTAATATCATAAAAATAATAACATAATTTGAGTTTGCATTAGGTTGACTTTCTGGACAAGAAAACTCAGACAAAAAGAAGCTGCTGGAATTGCATTAGGGAATGTTCCTGAGATGTACACTTGAGAGTGGAAAGGAAGAAAGAAAAATTGAACAGGGAAAAGGTGAGTGACACAGTAGTTTAAACAAATACCTCAAAAATCCTATTGGGGCCCTTGCAGTTGTTGCAGGTCAGAAACCAGGCATTCATATACCTCCGAGGGCTGGGATTTTGATGTACACTGCCTTGCCAGTAGGATGGGGCAATGTGAGGAGATGTCTCTTTAAGATGACCATTCCTAACCCTGAGGTGGTATGGACCTTCTGGAGGCAGTGATCATAGCTATAAAGAAAGTACACTATAGGTACTGAAGGAGCATTTTGGTAGCACAGTGCAGCAACCATTCTGGTGTTTCTCATATAATATCCTAATGTATTCTTTTTTTTGTCTTTTTGAGACAGGGTCTCACTATGCAGTTCAGACTGGCATTGAGCTCACTTTTGTAGCCCAGGCTCGTCTCAAATGCACACCAATCCTCCCGCCTCAGCCTCCTAAGTGCTGGGATTGCAGGCATGACCAACCATGCCCAGCAGCAAAGACTTATTTAACCATGAAGCAAATTAATAGCGGGATTTAAAATTGATAATGCAAGGGATGTATTTATTTTATTTATGCTAGAAGAGCTTGTGAAATATTAGTGAAGAAAAATGCAAAAACTTCTAACACTATATATGTATCTTACAACATCTGTATAGATATATGTTATCTAGAGTAGTATGACACTAAAAAATACTTGAAAGCTAAATAGCAATAAGGCTGATTTTTTCTAATGATAGGAAGATAAAATCTCTCACTGTATTCAGTGAAGTTCAGAGATATCTCGCATCTGAATCTGCATTTGCGTGCTTATGATGGCCTTTAGAATAGGTTAATTAAGCATTAAGAAGCAAATGGAAATTTTTCTCTGTTTGCTATCTTTATTTTCTTTTCCAAATTTGTGTACACTTTCTTGAGCTATAACTTTAGACAGGATCCTGCTGAGAAATGAAAGTAGACACAGCAGTAGATTATGTTTTTGACAAGCCTAAAGCTTGGTGACCCATGCACAATACACTTACCTGCTTCCTTTTTGTCAATATCTTGACAAGGTCATCATGCATTAAAAGGAAACATTCAGACTCTAGCATTCTAATGCTTACTTCTCTTGAGGAAATAGCACAAAAAGGTCTAATCTTAACACATCGCCAGCATTTCTGTCTACATAGTAGGAATTTTTGTTTATTGTAACTGAACTTGGATGCAAATATGTCAATCAGAAAGTGAAATGTCCCCACTAACAGCCAGCTACATCTTTATAAAATACACTGACCTTCAAGTGTCTTTGTAGCTTAAGAACTAATCTAGCTGATTTTGAAGCACGACGGTATTTTTATTAAACACAGTCGAAAACAGCGTTGTTACAGCTTTTGTGTGTTTATATGTGTGCATCAAGGGTTTGATAATTAAGTCACTTGTACTTCTTTTATGCCAATAATAACTAATAATTTAAACTCTGAAAAATCTCAATATGCCACTAAAGCAAACTCAGAAAAATTCTGACATCTTGTAAATTTCAGGGCATCAGGAACTTTCATATCTATGTACTTAACGGCACATGTCACCTTTTGTACATCTACTCTGAAGCCTGAAATTTTGTATTACTAACATGTATGTATATTATCTCCTGCCTAACTTTTGATTGTGAATTTTGATTTTTGTTCTTTTTGTTTGTACTTCTTTCCATATTAGCTGAAGGAAATTTTGACACACTTTTGGGGGTTCAACGGAGAAAAATTTGATAAATATTACCATAGTAGGGTGAGCAAATCTTGATAGGAAGTATTTTTACATTACAACTCATAGAAAATATAAATGCTAACGTAGAGAAAATATGGTTGAAAAATTGGAATTCTTTTACTTAGAATCGTTTTCCATTGCTGTTTTACATGGCTTATAAAGTTTAAATTCTAACTAAAAGTAGAATTTCTTCCAAGTGACAACTCATATAAGGGCATTACAGATACACTTTCAAACCATAATCAAGTGATTTTAGTGTGTAGAAATGGTACATTGGTGTGTACAGAATGCTCAGACTTTCCTATTGCTAAGCAGAACAAAATATGAGGATTTCCTACTGTAATAACCATAACTCTCAGAAATATAATGTAGGAATCTAGGTGCTGCTAGAATAATTTTTGAGAGTATACATGTAAGGGAATTAAAAGGTTATAATAGTTTCCCCTTACTATTTAAAGTCTTAACAGAGAAGCTCTTGTTTACATATTTTCTAAGCCTCCTTCTACACCCATATACTATTAAACTCTCCAATGTATACATATACAAGACATAATATATATGAATAATATGTATGTTTCATTTGCATATTTTAGATGTAAGAAAGCTGAAATTTATTTAAATATATTAATGCATATGTGTGTATACACATACAATTTACAAAATAGTATGATATAATTCAAAAGAATATCTCACTTCATTTTGTGAAACAGGTAAATTTGTTAAATTTTTATTCAAGTCCTCTATATTGTGTTTTTTTTTTTTTTTGTGGTACTTGGTATTGAACTCAGGAGCCTGTACTTGCCAGGCAAGAGCTTATTCTACTGAGCTATCTCTCCAGCCCTGCATTGTTAATAAAAGAAAAAATGTAATAAATACACCAAGTTTATGAATATTTATATAAAGTAATGTTTTATAAAATCCATACAAGCTACTTGTAGCATTTCTATATATTATTAATGAAAAATCTGAAAATAAAGTGAAGAAACCAATGTAATTAAAATAACTACCAATAAAAAAATATTTAGGAATAAGTTTAAGCAAAAAGTTGAAAGGTCTCTATCATGAAAACTATAAAAGACACAATGAAAGATATTTATGGTTTTAAATAGTATTTTTTAAATGTCCATGATACCTAAGGTAATCTATAGTTTCATATTGTCAATGGTAATGTTCAAAGAAATAAAAAATACAATTCAAAAATTCCCATGAAGTCACCAGAAAATCAGAAGACTGAACATTATTAATCATAAAAGAGATGCAAATTAAAAGCACAATGAAATAACATTTTAAATTATTTTGAATGGTTGCGATAAAAAATATGAAATAAAGAGGATGTGGGGAAAAGGAAACTTTTGCTTAGTTTTTTTTTTTTAAGTCTATAAGGTGCTCAGGGTCTCACTACTGGATCAGTAGTGATATGCCTGTTTATAGCCTCCCAAGAACTGGGATTCCAGGTGTGCGTCATCACGTCAGGTTTCCATTGCCTTCTCAGCATGCCCCAGGGCCAGGGCCAGCCTAGCAGGCCTGGGGAGTGAAGCCCTAGCCCCTATACCTGCTTGAGGCACTTTAATCCAGTAAACTACTTGGCCAACCCTAGAGCTACTTGCTGGGCCCTGCTAATTGTGACTGGGAATGAAAATCAGTGTAACTGTTATGAAAAACAGCATGAAAATTGCTCTGACTTTTAGTAGACCTAACAACAATCCAGGAATCCTAGTCCCATATGTATGGTTTAACGATGACAACAATACATCAAAGAAATACATGTCTTCTCTTGTTAATTGAAGTATTATTCACAAGAACCACGTCAATGAATAGATATAAGTATCCATCATGAATAAAGAAACTGTGATATTGTGATACATGTATGAATACCTGACTCTGCAGAAGGTGTAAGGAAAGAAGTCCCATCAGTTACAGCAGCATGGTAAAGCTGGAGGACATAATATTAAATAAAATAAGCCACGTGTGAAAAGATGATAACTGAACATCTCATTCATATATGGAATCTTAAAAGGTTGCTTTTCTAGAATCAGAGAGTAACATTGTAGTTACCAGGGCCCAGGGATAGGCTAATCGTGGTTAAAAGATATTGGTCAAAGTTTACAAATTTTTTTAAGAATTTTTTTTTTTTTTTTGGTGGCACCAGGGCTCACTGAGCTATCTCCTAAGCTCTAAATTTTAATTTGATTAGGGAAATAAGTTCTAGAGAACTATTGCATAATATGGTAACTTTGGTTAACATATAATGTTCTTGATATGTGTCAACTGATATAAGTGAAACTGTTTTACAAAATAACTACATAAGATAATATATGTTAATTACTCATATTTAGTCTCTACAATGGAAACACATCTCACATATCATATTATATGTTTAAATACAACTATATTTGTCAATATAAAATAGAATACAAAGCTATCTTTAATAGCGCCTATAGAAACATGGAACAAAAAATATAATTAATTATATCATTTTTTGCCAAGCATGATGGTACTTGCTTATAACCCCACTACTGCGAAGGATGAGCCAGAAGTGAGTTCAAGAGTAGCTTGAACCTCAGAATGAGGCCCTGTCTCAAAAAGACAAAACAAAACATAAGAAGAAAATAAATATCACCTTTTTAAGGCTTTCCATTTCATGACTTCGTTTGGAAAGCTTTTTAACTCAGTCAAACATGTAGAAGCCAACACATGAAAACTTAAGTCGCATTGATGTAGAACTCTGCTGATTCGCTAGTTCTTCTAATGAACATTCGTGAAGCAAAGAGAGCTTATGAAAATTTTCTGACAATGTAAAGTATATAAGTATACTTCCCATTGGGGTTCTAATTAATAAAACTTCTCAAGAAAACACTGTTAAACTCACTGTTAAATGAATGTGAATTGAAAAGTATCCTAGAGCTGACAGATTTGGCTTCAAAGTTATTTATTTTAGTATAAGTCACTTAATTTCATAACTGTGAAATATAAATCAATTTATAAAAACACACACTAAATTGACATTAAAAACTCAACTGGTTTCATGTTAGGTGTTTCATGGGGACTTTATTTTGAGTCTTCAAACTGTTGACAAATACTGGATATTTTTGTTTAATTTGAAGTGTCTATATTATCTCTTAAAAGTATATATAACATCCAACTTATTTCTCACAAGCATGTACATGTGTGCAATCTAGGAAGACCTTGATCAATATTGACAAAAAAGACTGAACAGGTTCATGAATGTGCTCGGTTTATAAGAAATGTTTACAATACAATAGTCCATTTTCATGTTTTATGGACAAACTTGACAATGTTGCAAAGTGAAACATTCTTATTCCCATTTTTTAGATGATCAAACTCAATATGATGATAAAGGACCAAAATCAGCAGGAAAATAGAGACTTAGCATAGGCTATTTTTATTTACTGATACAAAATAAACACCAATATAATTTCTATAAAATTTAGTAGAGCAAATACAATGAATATCAGGTTTGGAATTTCATATGGCTTTAAAATATAATCATGATTAAACCTTCATTGCACAGAAGGCAAGAAAAATCCTACCCTGGCCTGATCCCAGGTCACTGCTCTGCCTCTCATTGGTTTTGAGAAAAGATAAGCCAAGAACAGATCGGCCAAATCGAGCATCTACAGAATCATTGTTATCACAACAAGCCAACAATGAGAACAGCTGCCAAAAGGAAATACAACCATAATGATACAGTTAGCAAAGCACTCAGTAGTTTTGTTGAACCTTGAAAGTCATGCATCAAATGCTGTGATCACATCGTTGTACCACTGGGAAAGTATGGCATGCTTAATCATCACCTGGCAACTCTTTGCTTGCTTTGTCTTTCTCAGTGTCAGACTTGCCTAATCATTCTAGAGATTTCAGTTTTAAGGAAAGAAAACAAACAAAAGATAAAAGCCTGCAATTTTTAAAGCACTGAATTTCTAGGAGAATGACATTATAATAGCTCAGTTGCAGCAATAGTAACAGTTAATATAAAACAATAAACTTGGCTGCGTGTGGAACAGTCTTTAAGCACAAGTAAATTCTCTACTAGCTGTCATCCATATACTGAAGAACTGCATTGCTAATGTAGTTTCTGAATTTAATACAGTATTTATAAAACCATGCTTCCCAAAATGACAGAAAAAAATAAGAAGCTGCATTATCTTTACTTCTACAATGTAAATGGAAAATTTCTAAAGGATACAAATTTCCCTGAGCCAAATAAATGATATAAATCAGTAGTTTTAATTGGTTTTGGCCAAATGTAAAATGCAAAACTACAAAGCATTATTATATGATCAATGTTTATAATGAAAACTTAAGAAAGTGAGTGTCATTTACTTATGCTTTTAAGAAAGTTTATGAAGTACTTCAAATGCATTTATGATTCTGACACAAACTGAATTTTTCTGGACAGTAGAATGTCTGGTAGAAGAAGCAGGTATGCTACTAATGGTAACAGAATCACTTGTATGTCTGCAAAAATCCACATACATATGCTTAGGAAGAGGTTTATACAGGTACATGGCATGTGGAATAAAGGAAAAATCTTTGAAAAGCATTCACATTCTCACAGACTGATACACTTCTGAGAGGCTCATTGTCAAGATGGTTCATGTAATTATACAATTGACAGGAGAGGACGATCCATTTCACTGGATCTTCCATGTAAAGATAAGAAACTGAAATTCTGCAAAAAACTCAAATTGGTATTTGAAGTTTAAAAATCATAGACGAACATATTAGATCTCAAATTTATTTTCTCACTCTTAGCCCTTATGTGTTGATTACCTCTTAAAAATTAAAGCCACAAAGCTATTGATTCAGTAATTGATTTATTGAGATGATTGAAGTTAAATATAGTTTAATATCTTAATATTGTGCTGCAATATAATACTGGCTAGTGAATAATTTTAAAAAATAGAATTTTTTTCATTATGGACACTAGGAGACCCATGATCAGGTAGTCACTTAATTTGGAACAGGCTGACAACAGGACAACAGGCCAGCGGAGCTTCTTGTCAGGCCAGTAGCTACCATGCAACTCTTAGCCAGTGCATACCAGGATTGAACACAAAAATCCTTGACAATTTCTTCCTTGGTGTAGAAGGCTGAAAAGATCTCTGAAATGTTCCTTTAAACTTCACACAGGGTCAAGATTTAGGTCTTGAAATAATAGCTAACTTTATACTAACATTTATACTGATTTCCCTTTATGTCTGTTCTCCAACCCATAGTTCAGTAATGACAAAGCTTTTCGAGCTTTCAGTGACAGCAAACAGCCTGTAGCAGCACACATGCTGTTACAGAGTTCCCACTATTGCTTTTCAGCACAAACTTCAACTGTGTGTCTGTTGTAATTGGATACCTGGCATCACAATAGTCAACCTAAATGTCTGCCATTGTTACAGGTTCCTGCTTTCAGAAGAAAGTAGATCAAAAAAAGGAAGGATGTATCTTTTAGAATGACTGTTTGGTACAATTGTGATGGCGATCAGTGAAACTAGTCTGAAAGTCCTAATTCAAATGTGATTTCAAGAGAAATCATAGTTTTGTATTCCAAAGTTACCTGCTATTTACCATGAGTTTTCACAACTTTTCATAAAAAGGTGAAATGGCAACTATTTATGCCGTTAATACTGAAGTTCTACTTTTAATTTCAGAGTAGTTGTGGAGTGATTCAAACATGAACATTAGTTGAGTGTGTGCTACAACTAAAACAAAAAAAAATTGCAATTGATTTTCACAACCCTCTATGCTATTCAGTGGCAATAGCACAACTTAAATTCATGATCATCCTGAATGTCAAGGAAATAATGTCGCTAGCAACTCTTATTTGTTTTTAATAACATTTCTATAGTTGTG
>PVJA010007045.1:11116-62045 GCA_004027025.1 Myocastor coypus
ATATATATATATATATATATAATTTATTTATTTATACATATATATGTATTAAGAACATGAAGTATACTGTTTAGTTTGTTGCTGGAGATCAACCCCCATCCATGGAATATGCAAAGCAAGCAGTCTACCTCTACACTCTTAAAGACTCTTGTTGATGTTATATTAATCTACATGTGAAATTTATCACAATATCATGAATACTATAAATGAATTACTTTTATTAAGTCTCATGGTGAATAAAAACATATTTTTCATATATATTTTATTTGGTTTTGGTATTAGTTGAATAACAAAATTGAAAAGGTGCTTATTTTAGTTTCTGATCCTCAGCCGCAACTTACAATGAAAGGACTCTTCTTCCAGTGCTTATGAATTGTTTAATCTTCCTAATTCCAAAGAAATAACATGATAGAATCCTAACACTTATGATTCCTTTCTCACAGAATTCCAATTAAGGAAGTAAAAAATGACAACTAGGTAGAGGAAGGAATGTGAGTTCATTTCATTATGATTTTTAAGATTAAGGTCTCATTTATTTCAGTATATTTGGACTATTTAGAGATGAATTTCATAATTATTGTGATACGAAAACATCTATTTCCATGCAATATGATTTCATTTACAGTGAGGGACCTGATTGATTAGAGAAGTGGGTAAAGGTAAAACATAAGAAATGTAAAATAGTTTTTCTTTTATCTAATGAATATCAGAAAATATCAATTACAAGCTAAGTCAAAGATGTTTGATATTCAGAAAGCCAGTGATGATAAGCTCAATTACCTATGTTATGGAGTAATAGTATCACGAAGCTTTTCTGCTGGAAGGTTGAGAATGTAAGTTATCAGACCAAAAATTGGAGAAAAAGAAGAGCTATGAGGATAGCCAATATTTTGACCCTAGCCCTTCAAGGTCAGTAAGGAGTCAGGACGTAAGAGAACCTGTGTTGTAATATCCTATAACTCAGAGGTGTCTCAAATTTTCTGGTCAAGGAGATTATGGGACCTCAGAGGGAAGGGATAAATGAACTATAGTGTGTCTAAGGAGAGTCACCCAGAGAAAAACATTCTCTTAGGCTTTCATAGAAAGCAAACTGGCCAAGCAATGGCCGTGACTTGTCCTGAAGGCTGACACTGACAACAGTTCTACAAAGCACTGTATATGGTTCCAAAGTTAATCCTGAGGGGATCTGACCTTGGAAAATACACAAGATGAATGTTTTGTTATACAGATCTTGCTTTGACTTGCCCTTGATCACCCAGCAAAAAAAAATAAATAAATAAAAATAAATAAAATATAATAAAAAATAAATAAATACAAATAAAAAAGCTTAATTTCAAGGCATGAAATGCAGAGCTAGATTGGTGAGATGAGCTGTAGGAGGCTTAGATCAATAGCCTCCAACATTGCAAGTTTCACAGGTGGCCCACTGCCATTGTGGAACATTGGACTATGTATGCATCTGCTTCCTCTTAATTCAAAGAGAAGAATTTTTTTTTCTTTCTTTCCTTAGCAACATCAATAGGAAGGTGGGTCATCCCCACACACTGTACTCTGTATAACTACTATGAGGACAATGTGCAGTGTGTCAACTGTTAAAAAGAAACCTAATGTTTATTAAAAGTGTTAATGTTTAATTGTTTAATCAATCTTATACACCGATATCTATTAATCTAAACTGATCCGATGATGAAAATATGTAATACAACCATTGTTAAATTTTTCTGGTTTTGAAATTTTGTACTATATGTAAATAAATAAATAAATATATAAATAAATAAATTTACTCCTGAGGTTCAAAAATTCAATGTTTGGAGGAAAAATATACAGAAACATAATTTAGAAGTATTTAATATATAGCCCTTGACAGTCTAGTGATAGTAAGTATTGAGTACACCTAATTATTTTCTCTCTCCTGTTAAAATCCACTAGTGAAAAAACACACTCTTTTTCACTACTCAGAAATTTTTCTGACTAAGCAGATAAATATTGAGCTGAAAAAAGCTGAAAGACACAAAAAGTATTACCTGTCATCTGTAGCCTCTAGCGCATGCTCCAGGATGCCCCAAGGGAATATTTCCAAGATGCCAAGGTCATCATTTTACATCCTGCACTAATATTCTTTGATCATGTAATATGCTATAACTGGCCACTAAGGGTCTTCTCATTAGACACTACTCAAAAATACTACCGGTGGCACTTGGAGTGATGTAATGAGATGAATTCTGAGACTTAAGACAGGAACAATAGAAGCAATACATCACCTTGGCTTTATAATGGCATCTGCCACACAGAACAGATCTGACAGATCTTATATTTTTTAATGTCAATGTGTGGCTGACGTCTCTCTGTCAAATAGTCAGCTTTAGCTCCTTTTGTTTTTTCCTTCTCCTGCTATCCCATAGCCATGTAAATGTATTCACAGTTTTGGGGATAGACTTATCTCTAATCTCTGACATATAGCTAAACTTGTGGACTCTTGAACTTTTGATGTCCTGCATACATCAGGAGAGTCACTTTTAACTGTCTAGAAAGGATGAATTTTATCATTCTACTATTAGTTCCTTGCATTAAAATTTACTACTTTCTTGGTACCTAAATTAAACTTAGTTCCTTCAAATGTTTTCATTTATTTATTTATTTTTGGCATCAACAATTCAACTTGGGACCCTGTGCTTGCCAGGGAGGTGTTTATACCTCTGAGCAATCTCCCCGTCCCAGTTTATTTTTTAAAGATGCATGTACTTTTTATTAGTACATGCTTTGATACATAACAAATACTTTATCTTGGGGAGTTGGTATGTAGATATCACATATAAATCCTTCCCCTTCCCCTCTTCTCTTTCTCTGTCTAAATTTACTTTCTATTTGCAAAATATCTATTTTCCATTTCCTCTTTTTAATCTTTATTTTGGTGTTTAAAGTATTTATGCTTTGGGTTTCTCATATAAGAGAAGTCATGTAAGAGATAGCTCAGTGGGCTAACTGCCTGCTTAGGCAAGTTAAGGACTTGGGCTCTTCTTAGTTGCTTTGCTGTCATGGCTGGGACAAATATGTGACACCCAAAATGAAGGAAGGAAAGGTTTATTTAGCTCACAGTTACTGGAGGTTTTAGTCCATATTCAGTTGTCTCCAAGGCTGAGTGGAACAGGGCAGAGAGCATCCAGTTCATGCGATGGGACAGCAACAAATAGTGACAGAGGCAAGCAAACAACCAGGGCAACAGAAAGTAACAGAGGCAACAGAGAGAGTTTATCTCTCTGTGGTTCTTATATTATATTCAGGCTCTCTGCCTCAGGATATCTGCCTCAGACCACACCCATAACCCCAGCAGTACTCAGACCCATAATCACATCAGTACTAAAACATATAATCCCAGTGGATCATGAATCAAATCTCAAATTCTAGAAGTCTCTGCCCCATGATAGGGGAACAACTAGACATAAACCATAAGATTCCATCCCTGGACCCCCAAAGTCTCATACATATCCCTTTGTTCAAAAGACATTTTAGTCCATCTCTAAGAGTTGCCAACGTCCCAACAGTTTCAGCATTGCTGGAAAGTCCAAGTCCCAAGTCTCCTCCAAGATCCAAGACAAACTCTTCACTGTGATCTCCGGTACAAAATAAAAGTTAAACACAACCAATATTCAGAGGCCCAAGATAAACATTATCATTCTAAAAGTTGCAAACAATAGGGGAATTCAAAACACTGGTACCAACACAAGTCCTAAATCCAGAAGGATAAACATTAAATCCCATAATTCCAACTGGAGTATCTGAAGCAGTCTGTACTGAGTTATGAGCTAAAAGGCCTTACATGGCTCCACCCCAGTGGCACTCTTGGAGGTAGATTCCATGGCTTCTCTCTTAGGCCAGCTTTGCTTCCTCTTTGCAATATTCCTTAGATGATCCACATTTCTGGCTTTTCCAAACTTCTGGAGTTCCCACTGAACTGTTTTCTCACTCTCTGCTCCACACATTGCCCTCTCAGGGGCACACTGCATGGCCTCCCAGGCCTTCCCTTGAAATCAAGGTGGAAGCCTTAATTTCAACACTCCCGCATTCTGAATGTGTATAAAACCAATGCCACCTTGATGATGCCAAGGTCTGCTGCCAACTGGAGCAGTAGCCAGGCTGCCTACTTTTTTGGTTGCAATGATTGAGTGCCTGGGTTGATGAACACTGTCACCCTGATTCAGAGAAACAAATTCTCCATGGCAGCGCCATTTTTGAACCTATGTGGCTGCTGTCACCATTCCGGAACTTGGGTTCCTGCAGCTTTCTTCCCAAGGCAAAGTCTCTCTCCTTTGCAATTCTGAGGCTACAAAGGGTAAAGAGATTCCACCTCCTGTGATGCCCATATGCCATATTTTTGATTTTCTGGTTTCTTCCCAGCAGTGGAGATTCTTTCACCTTTATCTTTGCAGTCCACAGTTTTATTGGAACTCTTTTTCTAGCCAAGCTCACAACATTTTAAGCCATCCTGCTTAGCTGCTTGCTCTAGATTTTCAACATAAACCTGACTAAAAGCCCCCAGTAACAACCAGGCCACCACCCCAATAGTTCAATGCTTTGAAATATTTTTTGAAAGATTAATCATTTCACTGTGCTTAATCTCAGTCTTAGGCAAAGTCTCTGGGCATGAGCAAAATTCTGACAGACTTTCAGCCAAGCCATAGTACAAATCATCTGGAGTCCAGCAACCAGTGTAGTCCTTCTTCCTAGCACAAACCTCCCCAACCTGGTCTTTAGAGGCAGGCCTTTTGTCAGTCTTCTGGTCTGTGCTCTGCCAGAATCTCCCCTAAAGAACAACCAGTTTTTCCAGCTCTTTGCAAGTAGCCAACCTCTACAAATCTTGCCTATCTTTTCCCATAAGCCATTGCTAAAAACTTGTAATCCACATAATCAGGTTAGTTACAAAAATGACCCCACTCCTGAGGTACCAATTCTGTCTCAATTAGTCTCTCATTGCTGGCACAAATACCTGCCACTCAACATGAAGGAAAGAAAGGGTTAATTAGCTCACAGTTCTGGAGGTTTCAACACATACTCAGCTGGCTCCAAAACAGACTAACACATGACAGAACATCAGTTCGTGGTGGTGGTGGAAACAACAATTGCAACAGAGACAACAGAGAGCAACAGACCTAGAGTCTATTTCTCTGTCTCTCTTACAATGCATTCAGGCTATTGTCCCTGGCTGGGTAAGGTGCACACACCCATAATCCCAGCAGTACTAACATATATAATCCCAGTGGATCATGAGTTAGTCTCAAACTCTAGAAGTCCCCACCCTATGACTGCATGAGGCTCGGGGGGGGGGGGGGGACAACTAGACACAAACCATAACAGGTTCAATCCATACTGCATTCCATGCCAGCCCCGCCCACCAGGTTCCCCAAGCTGGTGAGTGAGTCTGGGCTTCGTTGTGCATGCCTGTACTCCCAGCAGGCTGAAACAGGAGAATCATTATGAGCCTCAGTTGCATAGTGAGATCCTGTATCAAATACATAAAAATACATAAAAAATAAATGTAAGAAATTCCATGTGATACTTAAGGTTCTGTCCTCAATTTATTTCACTAAACACTGTGGTTTCAAGTGAACAATGCAGATATTATGTGATCCATTCCTTGAATTTTCACAGGTATACACACTCAAGCAGTCAACACCAGTTTCCTCTTATACCAATACTTTACTACTTCTTGCCTAACAGTATTCTGGTTTGATTATATCAAATGTGTCTATCTCTGCTCTTACTGAAGGATGGGTTAACTTTTCTAGTCTTGGGATATTATGGATAATGGATACTTGAAAATTCATGTGTGGGTCTTTGTGTAGACATATGTCTCTCAGACAGGTAATTACAAATAGAATTAAAAGCTTTTTTCAAATTTAACTCATTAATTTAAGTTTTACTTGACAAATGTAACATCAATAAATGCATCACTCAATGTAGAATATGCATAGGACTCTATGTATGATTGTAAAAGGATACAGAATAATTCTTGCTTAGAAGAATGTTTTCATCCACTCATATATCTTATGGATTTTGATAAATATTTATAATTACATTGGAATTATTCTCTTCTTTCTGTATGACTTATTAAGCTATAGGTTCCTTTGAAGAACAATTAATTAGAACATGTATTTGCTTGTATCCCTGACATTTATCATAATACCTGACGTCATACATATATGCAAAAATGGTCTTTTTTTTTTTTTTTTGTCTTTTTGAGACAGGGTCTCGCTATGCAGTTGAGGCTGACCTTGAGCTCACTTTTGTAGCCCAAGCTGGTCTCAAACTCGCACCAATCCTCCTGCCTCAGCCTCCCAAGTGCTGGGATTACAGGCGTGAGCCACCACGCCCGGCAAAAATGGTCTTAATAAGCTAAGATATAGTTAGTAATTCTTTTGGAAAACACTCTATGTTTATTTTCTGCTAGTTACTTACTCATGCTTAAACTACACAAATGGTTTAAAATACAGCATAGCTAATAGTGTGGAGCACAGAGACAAGTGAATGAAGAGACCTACTATAAGTGACTACCAAAATATAATATTAATCCAAGCCATATATATTGCAAAAGGACTGCAAACTATCAAAATCCATTCTATAAAGAGATATTATTTTTATGATGTATTGATCCCAAAACTAGAGAAAGACTGAACTAAGAATTGAAAACTAAAGGCCAATCTCTTTATTGAACAGAGATGCCCAAATTCTCAGCATGAAATCAGCGAATAAAATGCAACACATCATCAAAAAGATCAGACATTACAACCATTAGGCTTGATTTCAAAGACCCAGGGATAGTTCAACATGTGCAAATCAATACATGTAGTTCACCACATGAATTTGTAGAAGCCAAATATAATAAACCAGTGACTGACGTATTAAATACACAAAAACTGAAACATGACATCTCAAATCAGGAACAAGGCATGGTGACCCTCTGTTGCCACTTCTATTCAACAAAATCAGTATATTAATTCAATGAAACTGTATATACCAATAATGTACTCAGTGAGATGCAAATTACAGGAACAGTACCATTAATAGTAGCGTCAAAAAACTGAATACCAATGACATAACTTAACCAAGGAAATGAAGGATCTCTACAAAGCAAACAATAATACAATACTAAAACAAAGTCAATGCAATCCTACTGAAAATACCAACATCATGATTCACAGATCTAAAGAAAACAGTCCTGAAATTCTCATAGAACCAGAAAAGACCTATAATAACAAAATAAATCTTGAATAAGAAGCTCAAACCAGGAGGCTTTGCAGTATTTGATTTGAAACTATAGTACAAAACAACAGTGATAAAATTGGTATGTCAGCATGAAAACAGGTGGATCAGCATAATGTCCTCTTTGCTGTTCTACTGATGCATGTGTTTTCATCCCTGAACTCATTTAACTGATTGGTCTTTGACAAAGGCCTTGAAAGTACATGTTTGAGGAAGGATAGCCTATTCAACAAATGATGCTAATGAAATAGATATTTGTTTGCAGAAGATTGAAGCAGAACCTGTATCTCTTACTAAGTACTAGCTTAAAATAAATATGCATCTAAGATCTAAATGTTAAAGCCAAAATTTTGAGTCTTCTGAAAGAGAAGAAAATAAACAAAACAATTGAAATCATGAATGGGGAAAAGGATTTTCAAAACAACTCCAGCTTCAAAAGAACAAACAGCAAGAAGGGCTGAGGAGATAGCTCAGTGGACTAAGCCCCTGCATAGGCAAGTGCATGTCATGCTAGGCCTGCCTCCAGGTGCACTGAGCCAGACACCAAGTAAGGGCATGGTGGCACATGCCTGTAATCCCAGCACTGGGGAGGCTGAAACAGTGGGATCACTACGAGTCTGAGCAATGTGCTAAGACCGTGTACCAAATACATAAAAAAGGAAATTAAAAAAAAAGCAGGAATAAATAAATAGGTGTATGTTAAATTAAGAATCTTCTATAGAGCAAAACCACATGTTAGCAAAGTGAAGATACAACCTACAGTATGAAAAAAATGACAGTTATTCTTCAGAGAATTAATACTAAAATATATATAGTTTTTAAAAAGCCCAATCACCTAAACTAAAGGCCCCAATCAAGAAACAAGCAAGTGAAAAAAATCAGACATTTCTCAGAAGTACATACGACCATCCAGTATATGAAAAAAAATTCATCATCTGTGACCATTAGAGAAATGTAAAGTAAAACCACAGTAGGATTCAATCTTACACCAGAAATAATGGCAACCTGGGGACTTTCAGGTTAGCTTAGTGATTTAAGCTTCTCTGCAGGCATTCTCAGTCAGGTACAGGGGCTAGTGGTTTGATCCCCAGACCCACCCTTAAGGAAATCTGAGACAGCCAAAAGTAAATAAATAAATAAATAAATAAATAAATAAATAAATAAAATCCTTCACAGAAATAATAACAACCACGAAGAAGTCAAAGAATAATAAGTACTATCATGGTTTGTGTGGAAAAAAAAATCCTACATTATTGCTGAGAATATAAACTAACAAAACCATTTTGGATATAAATATGGAGATTTTTCAAATAAGTAAAAAGAGAACGTACAAATGGTTCAGATATTCTTCCAAGTGTCCTCCCCAAATAACTAAGAACCATCATGCTACATTAATTCGTGCTTACCAATATTTATAACAACACGATTCATAATGGTAAAATCCTAGAAGTACCCTGCATAACCATCAACAGAAGAATGGATGAAGAAAATGTGATATCCATACACAATAAAATATTACTTGATTATAAAGAAGGTTAAATTTGAGCCATTTGTAGGAAAATGAATGTGTCTGGTGAATATGATAAGTGTAATAAATTAGACACACAAGCTAAAATACTGAGTATTTCTTTTTATTTCTTTTCTGAGTTTGACAAAAATGGATTGGTTATTTTAGTAAAGGCTTTCATCTCAGTCATTTTTCTCTCTTCATCTTGACCTTACATTAGTATTTTACTTTGGTTAAGAAAAGAGTATGTAGGAGAGGGATGCTATTTTAACAAACAGTAAAACGCACAAAGATGAACTTAGTTTGCCTACATAAAAGTTAAAGTTAAATTCATGTATCTTGATATAATTAAATTATGTAACAACTAGTAGTTCGATATACATTTCCATTGTTTTATTTGAGGCTTAATCTAAACTTTAATATAAAAAGAACAATTTATCAGGCATATGCATAGGTTTGTTCTCTGGAGTTACTAACTATTAAAAAGATCAGCGAATAACCACCACCAATTAAGACAGTCTGAAGTGATATCTCTTTTTTTGAGTGAGGCAAAGAACAACTAACCTAATGCAGGATATGTACATGTGCCCACTCTCTGAGATGAATATAAATAAGCACTAATAAAATAAAAATAAATAGACAAATGAATAAACTTGTCAACTAATTGTTTTAAGGCCCTGAAGGAGATCAATAATAGCTAAACTAAAAGTGTCTTAGGTATCTACAGAGACAGGGCAAATTAACCTATCATCAAAAATCTGTTGAAATAAATTTGGTTCACAGCTACATATTATGACATTATGAATAGGGGGAAAAGCACAGAGGTACTCTATGTATCATTTATTCAAATTAAGAGTAGAGAAGGACTGACATAAATGATATCCTCTGCTTACAACTATATATTCATAGGTTAAAGTCCAATTCAGTACAGAAAGATATTTTTAATCTTATAGCTCTGTCTTTTTATCTCTAGTGACAAAATACATCAGAAATACAAAGGACAGGTGTCAGGGGTACCACAATTTGCTTTCCATATATTTTGTAGTGACTTGAGTAATGGACTATTTTATTCTTTCTTTCTATTGTCTATTAGGTAGGTCAACACAAGTCATAATTCTATCACTCCCAAATGCACAATACAGTCCCCTTCTCTCTCTCTCCCTTCTCTGTCTCTCCTTTTGTTTCTCACTCACTTCTCCTAGGTTTCCCATATATTCTGACACACAAGCACACAATGTACTGTTTGATCTATTTACAAAGGGCCTTCACAGAACCTTGCCGAGAAATGCCTCTGCATAGGCTAGAGCTGACCTAAACATCGTTTCTTCCCTTACTACATTTAAAGAACTTAAGGTGAATTTTAAAGCTCCAAAATTCTGGATCTGCTCAAATTAATTAGTCTAATTTCTTATACACTTACACTTTTTTTTTCTAATGTGGAATAAGATGCTATTTAATTTTATTCTTCCATAGCTAATTTTTTTACATATATGTTTTAATGATTATTTTTCTTTACAATTAGTTTTGGACAATTTCATTTTTCTGTATCTTGGCATGATTTTATTGAAATTTCTTATACAAAAGGTTCTTTTTTTTGGAAATGTGCTATAATTTCAACTAAATCCAGAAATTTCAAATCTTTAAACATTTATTGCCTATCTGTGGTCTTTCTCATTTGAGAATTCTAATTGTATGAATACAAATTTCTTGATTTTGGCACACAGTGTACTATTATATGACTGATTTATAAATTCTTTCTTCATTTTTATTTCACACAATTTTCATTGTCATATTCATTTAAGTTTGTAAATAATTATAGTGTGTAATCTATTATTAATCTTGTGCTATGTATTCATTTCAGAAATATTTCTCTAAAATGCTAAGAAAAATAAAAAAATTCTGGATCTGAAAAATTCATTTAGGTGCTTTATGTTGGATGTTTTATTGAGTAACATTAATAATTTACTTGTTTATATTTATTTTTCTGGTTTAATATGAAAACATTAATATTTATAGGAATGAATTCTATGAAATATTATTTTTTATGAAGAAGCTAATTGTTTGAAATTTAATTCCTTATAATTATCTTAATTAATTTCTAGAAAAATAGTACTGGGGTATAATTTAAGAAGATGCAGGAATATGTATGTGAGAAATCAGACCTAATTCTAATGTAAGGTGAATTAATAAATGTTCTGTGGAAAGGAAGAGAAAGAAAGGAGAGATAGAAATATTTGAAAATATAAATATTCTATGATTTCTGAAGTGTTTAGCCACATACTATACATCTGAATGTTAGTATTTATAAATCTAATATATCTAATTATAGGTAGGTGTCATATAGGTTGGGTTCTTGAATGTGAAATAACACAGGTCACATTTTATGATGGTATTTTATAACGAATCATCTATGAATCATACACAAGAAGTGTAGGAAATCTGTTCACACACATGAACACTAAGGACTCCAGCTGAAGGCCTAATTCTTAATATCCTGTATGAGTCCAGCTGAAAATCTAGAGCTCATAACAATGGCTCCCACAAGTCCAACTGGAGGCCTAGAGCTCACAACAAAATCTTATGCAGGTCCGCTTCATGGATCTGTGCTGGAAAGGCCTTAAGGTCAGTGGTGGAAGCTAAGAAGTCTATGCCAGCAGGATGAAAGAGCTGTGCTTTCAGGCTGAGGCATCTGAACTGGAGCCAGGAAACAGTGCTAAGGGTAAGCACCAGAGCTCCCTCAAAAGTGCCACAGCCATCCTCTGCAACAGTGAGGTTCTGAGCTCCTCCAGCAGTAAGAAAAGCTGAATTCACATCAGGAAAGCCAATATGACAAGTTTCTCCATGAGACTAAGCAGTGTATCATCTTCCCCTTTGGATCCAGGAAGCAATTTTTAAGATGAGAAGCAAAGCTTCTCCAAAGTTCATCAGGAAAGCCAACAGGACAAGGTCCTCCAGCAAAACAACCCAAGAGATCTAGTAGCTTTCAGCATTCCTACAGCTTTTCCAAACAGCGTGCCTACCAGCATTCCAGAAAGTTCTCCCATTCTGCCTTTATGCTGCTGGCAACAATCCTCAGAAGGGCCCCTTGTACCCAGCACTACGTTTATTGAATTCAGCTTGGTGTAATAAGTTAAACACCAGTTAGAAATTCACTACAGTTGGTAATATAGACATAGGTATGTGGTTAGACATGTAGACTGGGGTAATGATAGGTACAGACATAAGTAAAAACAGAGATATATTTATAAAAACAGGTATAGATGTAGGTCTAAAACGTTAACAAGCCCCATTACATAAAAAAGAACTCAATAATGTCACAGGATATCACTTATTTCAACAAACTCTTAGTTTAAAATGTCACAAAGTGATTCAATAATGCCTTATGTGGATTACCTCTTAAAATGTGTATCTATTTTACTGTTAAATAAAGATAGAATTATTTAATAATGCAAATTTTATGATTTATGAAGTATTTTGCCATGAGTTATACATCTGAGTATTACTTGTTTTTCATCTAGTACAGCAAATCTTAGGTGATATTCTTCTTAACCTGACAGCTATGAAACACTGCACACATATTTAAATCCTTCTGTTTCATCCCCTTGTGTTAGAATGGTGGGTTTGAGTAAGAAGTTTTCTATCAGCCTTTGGCTAGTTTTATTTCATATGGATGTAACTGGCAGAATTTATAGATGGCTTTTAATTGTTGTGAGAAAAATATATTTTATGTTGGTAATGATTTTTTTTCAAATTTTGGAATATATATGTGAAATCTCTGTCTGTCTTTCTCTGTCTCTTTCTCTCTCACTCTCTATCTTTGTCTCCATCTGTTTCCATCTTCATCTCTGTCTGTCTCCCTCTTTCTCTTCCTCTCCCTTCCTCTCTGTCACTGCTTCTAGGACTATAATTAGTAATCTCCACCTCCCTCTTCCCAAGCCCCCTCATATATTTAAGTCCTCTTCTCTGGCACACATCTATATCGGAGATATTTCTTCAGAATATTGCAGCTGCATCCCTAGGGTCTCAGATAATGGTACACCGCAGTGTCCTGATCTTGAACTTGCTATTGTATCATTCCCAAATCGAATCTATGCTGCAGCATCCTCCCGGTTGCAGTTACATAATCACCCAATCTATAAGCCTTTTTGTTTCTTCAGATAATTTGACTGAGCTTCTTCAGATTACTTTTTTTTCTCCTTTTTACTAGCATATCTTTCCAGCACATAGTGATTACATTTATAATGGGGAACTGGCACATGCTCACACATCTTAAATCTTTTTTTTTTTTTTTTTTTGGCCCCCTTCTCCTTCTTCCCTTCCTCTAAATTCTAGTCAATACTCCTTTCACCAAAGATCTACCTCTCTCTGTGTTACTCTCTTTCAATTTTCTGTTTGATTTATTCATATTTTGTATTCCTCATACAGTATAAGAGAGGCCAAATGACATGCAAGCTTATGTGTCTGATATATTTATTTCACATTATGGTCTCAAGGTGCATTCATTTTCCTAGCAAATTATACAAGTCCATTCTTCTTTTCAGAAAGATAGTATTTGACTCAAGTGTATATCTTTCTTTATGATAAAATAGTTTTCTGCTGTGTACTCCAAATCTTGAGTATTCCAAGATCTTTTTGATTCTTCTTTTGTTTCATTGCAGCCCAACTCTTATTTCAGAAAGATATTTGTGCTTGGGCTTTATCAAGAGAAAAGTGATCTCTTCTCACATATCTAGTCACCAAAGAACAAAGCTGGTATTCTTTTCACTAAGATTGTTGCTCTCAGACTATGCTGCTGTATTTTATAAATTTTCCTGATTTTAGGTTTAGGTCTGTATCTAAATCTATAGTGATCTTCTGTCTTTACTCAGTCCTATTATTCACTGATAATCTGACCTTTACTGCACGGTTTTGAAAGGTGAATTTTTCTGGACAGTGCATCTGGACAACCACACACAAATGTTTGGTATCCTTGAAGCATGACACATTTTTTTTTATTTTTCATTAAATTACTACAAAATCATTTGCCAATAGCATGCACAATGCTTTACGTTGTGACTTTAACCCTTGAGTCCCCACACCCTTCGTTCTGACCCAATATTCATGGTTCTTCTTCATTCTCCATTTATATTTATGTTCATTTCCAGTGTTAAGCCCAATACCTTTTCATTTCGCTCTCTATTTTGTTGTCCTGTTTTTTTTTTCTTTCCATTTCTTCAAGTGAAGAACAGTTTGGCTAGTGGCAAATTTAGATTCCAGCTTTGTTTATGTCTTCAGCCATTATTGTTTCTCCTCATTTTAAACCTTCCATTTTTTATTGCTTATGCTTTGCAGCACATAAATTTTTTGAAAGCCTCTTCCAAAATACCAAAACAAACTAATTAAAAGTTTTATATTTCATAGTGTTCTCCAGTTATCTCTTTGGTTCCTGTTATTGTCAAATATTTTGAAAACAAACAAAACATCCTCAAATTCCTTGTCACTTCCCATTTATTTCTCAGTGAATACAGCTGTCATATAAACCTCCAGTAAATTTCACATAATTACATAACTACTTACCTTTTCTTGCTTTTGGGTTTTATTAACACTCATAACTACTCTCTTACTAAAATATTATTATTTATAAACATAGTAACAATGGAATTCGTATTAATTCCTTCTTGGTTTATTTTAATGAGATTTATTGCTTTCCTGAAAAGCCTGAAACATAATTATTCCAAAATCCTGTTCAGAGTTTTCTCCTTCTTTTTGTATTCTTCCGCCTAAAATTCAGCTTTTGAGTAAGGAGAAGAGCAAAGTCCCTACAAAGACCTCAGTCGCACATGAAGGCTGTAATCTGGAGCTCCACTCAGACTAAAAGATCGCTCATTTAGTCTCTTTTCACCTCCCCCATCTTTGTAAGAAAACTCTGGACTATAACATGCTGAGGGCTGCCCAGGTCCTATGACTGGATAGTAGACTATGCCATGCCAGTCTTCTTCACAAGGAAGAACATAACTGAAGAGACACCTCATTTGCATATTTCTCTTTCCAAAGTTTCTTTGTGACTTATCCTATCTCCTAGTTGCCTCACATTTTTTTTTTTCCTGGAGAACAAATATTGCTAAAATGTCTGCATGCTCACCAGGATTTCATAGATGGCTCTCTAGGAAACTTACTCTGTTATGTTGGTGTAGGGATTGTTGTAAAAGAAGAAGCTTAATTAGAACTTTTCAGTTATATCATCTACAGTGATGACTCCCTTTGGCTGTGGTATATGCAGCATATATTGCTGCTAATAAAATTATTGGAATATTAATAGATTTTTCAAATGTATTACACTAGTTTATTTTATGAGTTGGTGGAAATGTGCCAAAGAAATATCTCAAAGATGATTAAATATGGAATAAATATAAGTTATAAATATCAGCAAATAACAGTATCAAAATTTTGAGAATAAAAAATCATTAATAATTAATTGAGAAGTAACAGTGAAAGCTAGAGGCTTTTGTAGAAAGACACTACTTTCCAGTATATAAAAGTAGTTCATTGGGCAAGTGAACTTAATCATAACATAGATTTCAAGATTAATTCCTAGCCTAGAAAGATATGTAGTTCTAAGTTAAGTCAAAACTGACTTAAATGGCAGTAGACCTTAGAGGCACACTGATGTTGCCAAGTTGCAAAAGCTGCTGCCTTCTTGAGAGGAAGGATAGTTCTATTTATTTGAATATGATCAGAAGCTTCTATCCTATAATACAACTTTTGCTCCTTAAGAATATTTTTCCCATCACCACCCTGTCTATTTACCCATACATTGAGTCAAATAGTATTAACTCCTGCTACTGCTAAAGAATGATGGGACCACATCACCAGGGAGCACAGGACAGGAAGGAGAGAGAAGTATGTGAAGGCTGAATGCTCAGGGTTCTGCAACAGAAGAGGCAGAACTAAAAATTTAATAAGGAAGATTCATCAGTTGAAGAAAGGTCTCCATAAATACAAAGTTTATTGCTGTGAAAAGAATTAAAGGAACAAATACTGTCA
Organism: Myocastor coypus; assembly: GCA_004027025.1. Lineage (NCBI taxonomy): Eukaryota > Metazoa > Chordata > Mammalia > Rodentia > Myocastoridae > Myocastor > Myocastor coypus. The sequence goes on from PVJA010007045.1 coordinate 26,904, forward strand.
AAATCCTACCATTACTATTAAAATGGTCATTCCCAATACATGTGGAACAAAATCTATACTTATAGTGGGAAATGGGAACACAAGACTTTAGGATGTGTAAATCTAAATGTGGAAAACATAGCTGATGAATATGTTCTAGGAAGCCATGGAGGAAAATTTTAATATGTCATTGAAAGATAGCACAGAGAGGGAGACACTAATATAGCGAAGAACCTCTGTGATGATTTATAACCATTGACAACCTGCATCTCAGGGCTTCTTTGACAGAAATGACAATGATATTATCCTGAAGTCAGAGGCCAGATGACAGCACTTGAGCCTTAGCTTTGGTGCATGTGCCGGCAAGCAGAAATGTTAAATTGACTTTTGAAAATTCAAGCGTATTGAGGTTTGTGGTGCGATGTAATAAATTCAGGCTTCACAAATACTAGAAAAATAATAAAAAGGGGTAATTTTAAAAGGAGTTTGGTCAGGTTTCTAGAATAGTAGATAAAGACCTTTGGTTATACTTTCTTCAGCAAGATAGCAGCTAAATAAGAAATTTTCAAAAAGAGTTTTAAACTGTCTGGAGATTGTCCTTAGAAATTGCAGCATGCGTGGAATTTATTCCACAACACCTAAGCTACATACAATTAAGAGCAGAGGCTATAGCCCTTGTACCACATTTTACCTCCATGTTTCCCTTTGTAGCTTTATGTTGCAGAAATTTTATCACACATGATGCAATGAAGAAAGCTTTTCCATCTATGCAAACTCGCAGGCCTGGTTCTGTTTTGCTGCAGAAGGGGCAGACATTCAATCAACTGTGCTTGCATCCCCTCTCCCTTTCTTCATGTTGCCAACTTCGACTCCAGATAGGTTTGGTTTCTCCCAGCCTCCATTGATAGTGTGGCAGCTATATTCAGAGTGTTTCAGACTGCGAATAGTCAAGCTATATTCATGATATAGCAGCTTATACAATAAAAAAGATTGTTTCCCCTTGAGAAAGACAAAGCAAAAGGGCTTCAGACCTCCCATTGCTTACTTATAAACTAGGTTAATAATATGGGGGAAAATGTCCTCACCTCCAGTTCAGATACAGTACTATAGGGGTTCCACCCAGTTGAAATTGAACAACAACAAAAACAACACAGCTGGGTCAAAAAGAGGAAATGCTCTGCTCTCGTTCATGGTGACATAATGACTCATTTGAAACAGAATATGGAAAACTAAATTTTCCACAAGAAGAATTATGAGAAACAAGATTTCGATGAAAAAAAATTAAGAAAATACTGGTAGGTAGATGATACAACAAAAATGACAGAGCATCCATATCTTTACTAGAGTAAGCACAACAAAAGACACTCAAGAAGAACCTTCCAAGGGTCCAAGTGAAACTGGGGAAGAAGGGGGACATGGCCATGTGCTAGGGTGCATGTGCTCTGGAGGACAACGACATAATGCAGAACTAACTGAACTCCTAAACCATCTTCAGGCTTATGCACATAGGGAAGGAGGCAACACTTGTCACTTGGTGGTCGTAGTTGGAATAAATATCACTGGAAATAGACCAAGTATCAGATTGATACCTGACTGTAGAGTAAGAAGTATTACAATGAGAACATCCAAGTGAAAGTGTGTGAAACTGCTGTCTTGTCCAGAAATTGTATCTGTGGGAAAATGACAAAAAATTTGAGTCAATATTCCTATTGTATTATTGGGACAAAATAGCCAACATTCAGCATTTATAGGAGGAGAGGTTTCCATTAGCTCATGAGTTTTAAAGGGTTTAGTCTATGGCCAGTTACATACTAGGTAGAGATGCTAGGGTGGAGGGTAACAAAGCTCTTCATATCAGTGCAGCTGGGAAGCAAAGCTCAAGAGAAGACAGGAGAGAGAGGATACCCTTCAGTGGCAGGTTCCCAATGACCCACCTCCAACTGGGCCTACCGAAGAGCACATTCAGCTGTGCAGTTCAGTGGTTTAATTCACTAAGAAACGTGGTAACTCTACAATCCTCTCTTCTTCTTCAGTAGTTCCAGCTCAGTCAAAGTAATATTTCCTTTGACTCAAGGCTACCTTCTAAACTGGAAAAATGCGTAGGAGTTACACTTCACAATACGCAGCTGGGGGCTCTTTTGTATTTCTCAGACTCCTCTGAGAAACCTCTAACACATTAAGGTGTCTTTGGCTACATAATAAAAACTATAAGGCTATTAATGTGCTAAATGCACTACTTTCCATATAACTATATTTAGATGATATGATATAATCTATAATTACATTGTATTATACTATATTAATTATATATTATATTATATTATATTATATGTTATATATTATCCATGGATATATTTATCTATTACAACAAATGTACTAGTCAAGAAGAATATCATGTCACTTACACAGAAGTAACTGATTCTAATTATGAGGAGCTGATAACACTATTATTACACAGTGGATCATGAAAGATATGATGCAGCCTCAAGTGACTCAGCAGATATGTCTCAGAATGTCACGCTTCAATTTTGTAGTACATATAAGTGAGTAAAGGTTATATTTCAAGAAGACTATAAGGAAAAGAATGCTCTGAGGAACAGTCTCTAGGTCACCATAGCATATTTTCCATCTGAGCAATAAGGTACTTGCAGACATTGAGGGGAAATGGAAATCAGAGATGAAGTGTATCTGTTGAGCCTCATGTGTACCTTAAGTGGCATGAACTAAAGCTCCACAAACTAACCTTACATTTTTTCTCCAGGAGACCATTTCTAAGAGTACTGAGGGAAATGCTCTCTCTCAATAAGTGTTTTACTAGAAAGGCAGATAAACACAAGATATACAAATATATAAAAATGTGCAAGACTGACTTACAATGGCCACCCTCGGAGTAGGCTGGTAATGAGTGGAGATCTATCTGCATATTGGAGACCAAAGGATTTAGCCCCTGGCCTGGAGCTCACTTCAGTGTCCTGTATGAGTTTGTATCAGGTGAGCAAATGGTCTGTACTGCAAGACTGAAGAGTGCTCTGGGATCCAAAATATGATATCCAAGTCAAAAGCAAAGACAGGAGCTCCCCCAAAGAAATAGAAGCAGATCTTCCCTTCCCCTTTCCCCTCTATACCATCCAGGCAATGAGCTGCCCTGGGATGAGTCTTTTACCCTTATGGTATAGAGCAGATTCTCATAACTAAACTCAAATTTAACACCACTTATCAATAATCACAGTTGAACCGTGTATATTTTGCAACTATGTTTGCAAAAATGTGTTGCAATATTTTTAAATGAGACTCCAGACATAAAGGCAAGCCCAAAGTTACCCCTAACATGTTATACCTGTCCTGCATAGAAATGGAAACCCATTCATTCCACCCACAGAGAGAAGGTAACTCTCCTACAGTCTGCAACACATTCTAGTTTGAAGAATCATCTATGGTCTCCTGCCACTCAATAGGTTAGCTCTGTATTACCAAACCTCCACTCAACTCTGATTAATTTTAATGCAATGACTTAAATTGCACAGATATTTATAGCGATAATACTTCCTGATAAACAGTTATCTCTAATTTCCACCTTTTCCTATGTCCATTCCAAGAACCCCAACATGTTACATAAGTCTTACTCCCAAGTTGTGGCTCTTCTAACTCTGACAGATTCTTCTTTCCCTGTCTATTCTACTTGTCCTCAATGTCTCTTTCCTTCCCACTCATCTAAAAATAAGACAGAAGTGTTCCCCCCGAGGCTTGCCCTGTCTTTAGCATTGCATATAACCCTTTCCCTAGCATCACGGTACTCCTCACTTTTCCCTCATCTTTGCTCAAATGGTGGGAATCATGCTTGCATCTACCCTGATGACCTTAATCAGACACTATACCTGGACCCAGACTCACACCCAGACTAGGTCCTTTCTTCACTCTCTCTCCTTATTTTCATAACATTTACCAAATTTTAGTCAATAGTGTCTGTTTTAATGCTTATTTTTCATTTTTCTTTCCACTTTTACAGTTCAAACAGGGAAGGATATTTGATTGCTTTTTTTATACTTCCATATCTTAAGCACATATCAGTGTAGCAGACAATAGATAACAGGCTCTTGAAAAATAAATGAAAGCACCTCAGTTGACTTTATTACAATGCATTGATAATTTGCGTGTTCTTGCTTTACTAGTTGAAAGTTCTCTTCTGATAGTTAATCTGTTAGTCAGGCACCTTCAGATATCCATCTAGAAATTTTTGCAAGAATCTCCAAAGTCATATTCACTTCTCATCTATTAAAAATATGCAAATCAATCTAGAAAGCAAGTAGTTACTTTAGGAGTATATTGGCTTTCATCAATTACCTTTCTCAATTTCGCTAGCTGTTTCTAACACCATATTTTTCTTTATCTTTGTTTCTCAATTATTTGCTGGATTAAATACACTTAACAGGCTGGGGAGATAGTTCAGGGGTCTGCAAGCCTGCCTAGCAAGCACAAGGACACATGTCCAAATCCCAGTACCACATGCCCTGTCTGCCCTGGAACCACCCCAGGTGTACCATAATGGCCACCCAAACTGGGAATGTTGGTATATGCCTGTAATCCCAGTGCTGGGGAGGCTGAAACAGGAGGATTAATATGAGTCCTAGCTGCAGCAGTGAGACCTTGTACCAAATAAACAAGATATTAAAAAATAAAAAAAATATTAAAAATATTTTAAAAATATTAAAAATATTAAAAATATTAAAAAATAAAAAATATAAATACATTTGACATTCAAATCTACTAATTCTTTCTCTGCATACAAAAGAACTCTACTCCCATAGTTCTGTGTAAAACCCAGATCAACTCTAATTTCTTACCTTAAAATATCATTTATTTTTCTTCAAAAAACTGATCTTTTCTTATGGTGCAGCAGTTACACTATATTTGGCTACTGGAATCAGTATGACAGCCAAATGTAGTTTCAAAGCTAGACTTAATTATCCCTCATAATGAGAATTTGGAAGCAGATAATTCCAAGCTCAGCATAGTAGCTCAACAATATCAGCAATGACCCAGGTGCTATCTGCTTCATGTTGTATCACCTGGCATCTTTCTATTCATCTTGGTTCAATGTAGAGGTAACAGAATCAATACATCTCCAGGAAAATTATCCCATATTGGAGGAACAAAGAGCAGAAACTCTGTTAAGAGCATTCTCTGATTTAATAAGGCAAAGTAACCCTTCCCAGTTAGACACAGAGTGCCTTCAAAGTGTGTTTTGCTGAGCTGTAAAAGGTTCAAGTCAACAGCCCCGCACAATGCTGATGAGCTGATGATCTACTACTGTATGGACTATTGGACTATATATACAGCTACATCCTCTTTATGCAGTGAAAAGAAAGATCTGTACTAATGAGGTTTGGACAAGAAATCATGTCTGCATCTTGTACTCTGAACAGCTATGATGAAGACAATGTTATGAAATGTATTAACTATTATAAATAATATTTTTTAAAATGTGTAGCATAATAGTTTTATTTTTGAATTAGTTAAATCAGATTTATCTAAAAGCATAAAAATGACGGAGTACATCCAATTACCTGAGCACTCTAGTGAACTGAGACAGCTGGAGAAGAAAATAATTAGTCTTCATTATGTAAAGAACTGAAAAAAGTCAGTATTTAATTGAAGCTTTGTGTTGTTAAATAGAAAGACAGAACCTAAGGTCATTGAGAAATTGGATGTCCTCATTCCGTGGGTTTTTTTCTTCCTACAAAAGGCAAATGAACTCACATCAATCTTTGTTTTTAAAAGTTTACATTTCATCCATGATTCAGAAATTTTACATATCTTTGTAAGTAACACACAGAAAGTTTCACATAAGAAGTAGATGGTCCGTAATTACCATAGTGTTTTCCATGCATAAACTTAATAGACAACAAAAGAGCTATAGATTTTTGAAAAAAAGTAATAATAAAAGATCTTTGTGACACTGTATGATGAAACATTTGAAGTCTTCAATATGAAATGATTTATTCTCATATTAATTCTCTATAGAATTACTGTATAACATTGAAGATAGGAAAAAAGTAATTATTTATTGACTTTATAAAAGGATGAGCAACAAGAAAGAAGTCTAAGGTAATTATCAGAATTGTGTATGTTAAGCAAAATATGAAAAGTAAAATAAATAAGTGATTGAAAAAGTAAAAGTAAAAAGAGAAGGTGAAGAGGAGAAAGAAGAAAACATAAAGGAAAGGAAAGAGATACCCAAGGGGAAAGTTGGCACCTAATCAGCATTTTGATTACTAAATAATTGTTTGGGTTTTTTTTTTAGTTCATTTATTTTATTTGGAATTGAGATGCTTTGCCAAAGTCATGGTGATTTGGAAGTTCTATCAAACGAGGACAGCAAGCATTGTCTGTAAGAAAAAAGTTATATGACACTTTGTAGCACTTAAGCAAACACACTTTTTCGCAGATGATCACTATAAATATATTTCTACTATGAAATTTGCTGAAAGAAACGATTTCATTCTGTTGTTAGAAACTAAAATTCACAACATTTGGAGACTGTTTATTAATAGCCTCTTCATAGGAACAACAAAAAGATTCCAGCAGAATTCAGAATTGTTTATGTTGGAAGAGAGAAATGAAGAAAGCAAGTGCCAAACATTAATCAGCTGTCCCCAAACAACATATGGTGAGCAGTGATGCTGAGGAAATTTCATGTCCTACTAATGGCGCTGGAAAGCCACAAGGAAGCATTTTCAGTGGGCTAGCACACTTTCTAGACAAGAAATGCTTTGGAAGAAGAGACAGCAATCTTCTTTTCTTGTATATTGCAAAAGTTAGAGAATATCCAAAAGGTACTGCAGAAATCACCCTCTGCCGATTCTAGATCTACGAGTAACATTAGTGCATCAGGTTACTACAATTTAATATTTCAGACAGTGAAATTACTTTCCCTTGTCTTAATTTGGTTTTGTGCAGTAGACTTACTTGTTATAATGTTTTTGTTAGCATATTCTAGAGAAAATGGGCTAAACTTTCGCAAATACTTTTTAATAATTCAAGCAGTTTGACTCCTATTTAGAAAAAGGCAAATTTTATTAGTGTGAAAAAATGAACATATTTGCACGGTAAGTAATTATTTTCTTTATTTATTTGTTACGAAGCCTCGCTATGCAGTTCAGACTCATAGTAGTCCTCCTGCCTCAGCCTCCCCAGCACTGAGATTACAGGCATACACCTTCACTCCCGGTTTCAGTGGCCAGCACCACATTACCTGGGTTCAGAGGTCAGCATGACATGTGGTGCCGGGGATCAAACCCCAGTCCTTGTGCTTCCCATGTAGGCGTTTAGACCGCTGAGCTATCTCCCTAGCCTTGTACTTTGTCTTTTTTATTACATCCAGTCTGACAACAACTAAGAGGAGTTAGTAACATTATTTTGTGGTTGAAAAATTTAAGCTGAGCAGAAGCAAACTATGATGAAATAGATCCCAACAATTGAAGAACCATAAACAGAATACAATTCTTTGTGGTTTCCAGGTGCACATTGCTTTATGTTACACAAAATATGTGTGTCACCATATTTGTGACAGCATGTTAATGTCTTTTCTTATAATATTTAAAGTGAATATTATTCTACTGAAGAGCTAACAATCTTGTGATGTTATGCAGTTGATTTTAACTTGAACTGTGAGGTTTTACAATGGCAACAAGCATGTAATACAGTGTTGTATTTCTCATAATATTTCCTAGAGACTCAGGATAAGTGCCTGAAACCTAAGTTACTCTTTGATTGATTGTATGTGATTTAAGGATGGCTAAGATTTATATTAAGTATATGAAGCATGCGATTATGCTGCAGCATAAACTTACTCTTTTTTGTTTTCTTAAGTTTCTGTGGCAAAGAAATACTTTGCTTACAATTTTCATTTTTAACCTGGTTATTTTAGCAACACTAAAAACTCATTTTTTTCCAAAAAAAAAATAAGAATTACAGATGGTAAATTACAAGGAAAGCCATTTATCATTTTAAGGTAATTAAAATTTTGCAGCTTTTCTCATTAGCTTTTTCTACAAACTTGGTTTCTATTGATTTTTGTCTGAGATAATTAAAGAAAATTATTGCTAATTTTATGTACTCTTGAATACTGTTCTTAAACCAGAGCCTAAATGCTAAATGTTAGCATCTGTACTCATCAAATATACCTGTGCTGGCCATTATTTTTCCCTACCGCAATTAAGCTCCGTATGATATTTTCAATTTATCTGAAATACTCTGGGAAAGTTATTGGGCTCATTTTTCAGTTCTCTGGTTAATATTTAAAATATCCATATGATATACAAGGATACTTTTTACTTATGCAAGTAAAAAAAGGATACTTTTACTGAAGATGGTATAATATTCTAAATTTTAATGAACCTCATCAGTAGTACCCATATTGACTTTTAAGGATAATAAAAATATTGGTGACTAGAGTCATTTTCTGTAGTCTTACAAGTCTTCTTAGGATGGACAAGGTGCAACATCCATGTATAACAGCAAAAATATAACCTCTAGAGATGCCATAGCATTTAAATGTCCTCTTAGCACAACTATACGTATACTATTTGAGTCCTTTCTTCATAGTTGCTTGGGTACTTTACATACATTATTGAATACTTCTACAGTTTGAAAGAAAATATGCAACAAAACTAGTGTTCATAACATTACTGTACATTAAATTACCCACAAAGATAACATATTAATTTTGGCACATACACTGCATTGATGTACAGTTAGACTTGTATGAAACTTCAAAGCAATTTTAGTATAATTATTGCCGTTGAAACTACTAGCAATTCCTAATTAATATTAGGATATGTTTGTAATTGGATTGTTGTTTATGTGGCTTCTCATAAAGTTGTATGATAGCTTGATGATTTTTTCTTAAAGTAGTATGTAGTTATGAACTCATAAATGTTAAAGCATACAGAAGAAAAATATATTAATCAGAACACAAATAGTACTAGGAGAAATAATAGCTCTCTCTTCCAACTCACACAAGAAGCTGGCTTAAGAGATATTTTTATCATTTCTCTTCAGTTGTGCATTGTAGTTTTTGAAAAGAAGTATAGACTATACCAATAATACAACAGAAAACTTAAATAGGCTCAAAAATTTTATATAGAAACTGTGAAGCTACTCTAAAGGGTAGATTTTTCCCTTTTCTCTCTCCTTTTGTTTTCTGAGACAGTTTTGCTATGCAGTTCAGACTGGTCTTAAGCTGGTTTTGTAATCCTAGCTCGCCTCAAATTAGCAACGATCTTCCTTCTCAGCCCCCTGAAAAGTGCCGAGATAGCAGACATACACCGCCATGCCCAGTCTCTTTACTTTTCATGTGTTCTTGTGTAATTGTGTGGGATTTTTGTTTAGGTTACTGACATGAAGTCCTTTCTATGTTGCTCCGACTGGCCTTGGAATCCTGGGATCAAATAAACTTTCCCTGAGCTCCTTGAGTAGCTGAAACCATAGCTGTACACCACTGTGCCAGGCGCATCTGTTCCTTTACTCTTTCAGGTCAGGGAGAGTGGAGAGAAACGGTAATGTAGTATCTATTGGCTATTAATTTTATAGTGGTGTAAAAATCAAAATATTTGGGTTGTTTCCAAGAATTAGCCAATGCAAACTGTGCTGCAATAAACACAGGTGTGCAGGTAATTCTGTGGCATGCAGATTTTAATTTTTTCAAGAAGATAGTAAGAAAAGGAATAGCTGGATCAAGCAGGACCTCTAGCCCTAGTTTTCTGAGGAATCCACAAAATTCAACACTGATATCCCTGTGGTTGCAACAGTCTACATTCCTACTGACACTCTGAGAAAATGGAAGTGCAAATAAGAATTAAAATGTCTAATAGATATTGTGAAATAATAAATTTCTTAAAAGGATAGAGGAGAAGGGGAGCAACAAGAAGGAAAGGAAGGAAAGAAGAAAGTGAAAAGAAAAACAATGAGAAAAAAATCACATTTAGAAAATTAGGGTATAAATATTTTTCCATCATTTTCTATATAAATGAATGACTTTATGCAAACTACAGATTGAGGAGCATGTTTTCTATATGATGATAAACAGTTCAGAAAACAAAATCTGTGCCCAGGGCAATTGCCAGAAAATATTTTCAACCTTTAGGGGTAAAGATAAAAGGTGCATTATCTGGGTTCCTATAGGTAGAAAGTTGATGAGGAGTCAAATAAATGGTTTCCAGATCAATAGAACTGGTATATGTGGCTGTTATGCCCCAGATTCACTTTTCAAAAATTCCAGTGGCAAATAATACAGAAATATATGTTTAGCTATTTATTTTATGACTCAAGAGCAACAGTCCCTTCCTAGTGGTTTACACCAAGTTACAGCACTTGCCACATTTCATTACAGTCCCTGATTTAATTTTGTCCCTTAGACTATGAATTCGGAAAGTTAAAAATTATATTTGTTTCTTTAGTGCATCTCCTCTTTGGCCTAGAGTCACGTAACAGAGTAGAACCACACACTCAATGGACTCCATAATTTGAGTCACTTTTTATTAAACCTGGGCATTAGGATCTATCAGTTATTTTCTAATTTGACAGCCAAAAGATTTTATGTAGATAAACCTGCATTTACACGTATGGTCTTGGAGGGAAGCCCTTCATCTGCACAATAACAAATGTGAGTGAAGTAAGAAGCATGTGAAAAACAGAAAAATCTGGGTGGAAGAATGAATAAGGAGAAAATGGCAGAGGCCTTCTCATAGTCTCATATGAGCTCAACTGTTGGGATCTGGACTCTGCCCTCTTTTAGTGCTCTCTGGACTTCTTTGTTCAGCTCATAATCTCCGTGGTCAATTCCCTTATTTGTCTCATGGCCCAAAGTATTCCTTTCCTCTAACCTAATAGAGTGGTGCTGCTTTGTACCCAACATATTCCTTTCAGAAAGTTCTCAGAAGCTGTTAGTTGGAGCTTTGCAGCTCTTAGTGATTTTGACACCCTTTGACAATGAACCAGGAACGGCCACTTCTGCCATCAGAGGATGCTGGCTCTCCTAACAAGGAAGCTCCTGACCAATTGATCTAAAAAGATTCTAGATGCTCTCCCAGCCTGGCTTCTCTGCAGAAATACTCCTGGGCATGTGAGATGTTATTGCAGGAGGAGATGTGACTTGAATTTTCAGAAATGTAGTCTGTGACTGAAGGAGAAGGTGAGTAGCCTTCGCATTTCCACTTCTTTCTGTTTGATCTAAGAAAGGAGCGGTCCACATGGGTTCACTAGATCCGCTCACAGCACACGGAATGAAGCATCACCTCCCTTCATCCTCAAAGCTGCTTTTCTCTTGTTCATTTAAACATGAGGGAGCATCATGTGCTGATAGTCCCAGTACAGCTCTGAGAAAGCCCCTGGCTCAAGTTCCCAGAAGGTCTCTGATTAAAATATGAATTCCCATTCTTAGCATTTCTTAAGAAAATTCTGCTCAATTGTTACTGGGGACATTTGAAGAAATGTTTTACTGGTGTGTAGACATATTTCTAAATTCACTTGCAGTGGTAGAGAGCTTGCCTGCAACACGGGCTCTGTGTATTCTCAACACTATACTATGATAGGGCTAAGTCTTCACAAGATATAATTTTCTTTTTGTACTCTCCGACTTGATTTATACTTTTAAACTGTTTAATAATTTTATGCCTATTCATCTGAGACAATATTTAAATAAGACAGTGTAAAAAATAGTTTAATTTTTTAGTTGTGTTTTCAATTAGGTACTTCAAATGCTCTCCAGAGGAAAATACCTGCAATCAATTTTTTTACCCATTTAGCAAAAGGAAAAAGGACAGTGCCTTTTCCAATTATATATACAAATGAAAAGAGACTCTAATATCACATAGCAAGAAAATGATGGTGACTTGTGAGCTCCTTCATTTGTACATTTTCCAACTATAGGTTCCTTTACAAAGAGGAAGGACAAAGATGTTCCATCTAATTCAATGTCAGACCTAAGATGTCAGTGATACACTTATTGCTACACTTTCAGAGGCATAAACTTGCGGGCTGGCACACACAGTGTGGAGTGGCTTGCTTTTGTGCTTTGCATGTTAATGAGCAGTTGAAGGTAGGATGTGCGGCACTCCATCAGCGGCTGCAACTCAGGGAGACCCGGCCTTCCATTACAGGAAAGTCACAGTTGCTTGACAGAGAAGGTCCTTCAGGCTTTCACTCAGTTGCTGTATCCACTCTTTTCAGAATATGTTCAGGGACCTCAATGTTCAAAATACTTAGAATTTTGCAGTCAGCCTATATTGTTTTATATTCCTGGTATTAACTAAAATTATATTTCCTTTTGTCCACATAGTGGCACCTAATATTTCTTCCTGAAATATCTTTCTTAATAAATTAAAAAAATAATCACCAGGAGGAGAAAGTGTTGTGGAGTTCAGCTGACTTTAATTTTGTCACTTTTTTTAATTCAACATTTTACTTGGGAACTGTTTTTAATACAATTTTAAGCTACCTATCGAATGACTGTACAATGGACATTAGTTTTACTTAATAAAAAAGGAGCTAAAATCAATTTATGATTTCCTCACATCTATTTCTCATGACTTCTTCCTAATAAATTACCTCTGATTTCTTCAGTTCAATAGTATATATGTGACATAATTTGTAATTATTAAGCTCACAAGATCTTAAAATATGGACTTTAAATGGGAGTTAGAGTTCACCTAAAGAAAAAAAAGAAATAAATCATAGATCTCATGTACATGAGCATGTAACTTTGTGTTTTTCATGTGATTTAATAAATATTTATTAAGCATATGTTATTCTGTGTCAAAAATGATTCTGAACACTGTCCTTTATGGTTATTTGATGGTCAGTGAGTGGTCATGTTATTTATTTATTTGTTGTTTTCTAGAGTAAAATATTTATTTATTTATTTGTATTTTAGGGAAGGGTCCGATGTTCAGGGTCTCACTACTAGAGAGGACCTGTTTGCAGCCTCCCAAGAGCTGGGATTACAGGAGCATGCCACCACATCCAGTCTCACTTGCCATCTCAGTGCGACCCGGGTGCGGGGCTGGTAAGGCAGGTCCAAAAATTAAATCTGGTCCCTGTGCCTGCTTGCAGGCACTTTAATCTGCTTAGCTATTTGGCCAGCCCTCAGAGCAGAATATATTTATTGATCGAAAGAAACCTTCTATCTGAGAGAAAGATATATGGGGTCCTTATCTTTTCTAGGGATTTATGTAAGCAAAACATAGAGGTGAGGAAAGTCTGAAATGAAAAACATGGCGACTCACAAGGCTGGCATGAGCTGGGATAAAACTATGGTCAACCAATAAGATTGCAAGTAAAATTGCTCAAACAAAATTGGTTGACTCAGAATCAAATGGAGAAATGAATCACATAGCAAGCAGGCATTAATATAGGACAGGGTTGGGTTTGTGACTCTTCCTATCTTTTACAAAGTGATTCATACCCCTTTAGAATTTCAATCTCTAGGAAGGTATATGGTTGCATTTGTTTAACCTTTTGTCTTGAGGTCTGGCCCACAGCGATGGTGCTTGTCTCTCCCACCATTGCAAGATATCTTATCTTCCATGTTGGCTTCTTGAGGTCCTAGCCTTGTTTGACGGCCTAGACTACTTCTATGTAACTTTTTGCCTACAACATTCCCAGCTCTGAAGAAGTAACCTCAATTGCCTTGAAGCAATAATGGGCAATGACTTCTCTGGCTTCTTTAAATTGAAAGGGGTCCTAAGTCGTTGATTGGCAATCAAAGATACTCTGCAGAGGGTCTATCTAAAAGCTCTCAATAGACACCAGGCATTTTCATATTAGGTAGCTTTAATTCTGGAGGCTACAAAGACAAAGGAACAATTCAGTACATATGGGCCAAATAGTAGCATCGACACTATAACTCTGACTAGAGTCAACAAAGATTCACACCAAGAAGAGGCAGTAATGAGTTTTTATAAAGATGATAAAGATAGGGCTGGGCAAAATTTTGAGTCTGACATGTTATTTATCTTTTATTTACTATTTTGAACAGCTATTAAGATATTGGCAGAAGAACAGGAGTATACACATGACATTTAGTTTTTATAATTTTTATGTATTTATTTGCTGCTGTTTCATCAAAATAATCCAATATAGTCCAGTAGTCCATGGTAGTGGCAGGTTGTTGGCAGAACTGGTGGTTCGGCTGACAGAAAAAAAAATTATATATATATATATATATATATATATATATATATATATAGTTCAGTATTATCAAATGTATTTGAAATCAGAATTAAAAGAACATGGATGATTGTGAAATTATGTTTATTCAGATACATATTAGTTATAATACAAATCCATGACAAACTACCAGGTCAATTTCACATTATTTCTTCAAGCTGGAGATTTGTGTACGACATCAAATTTAGGATCTTCAAATTGGAAGCTAGGGATTGTGTCCACGTCTGATTTACCATACATTTGCTTAAGCTTAAAAAACTCTCTCCAGATCTTGCTGATATTCTGGGCCAGTATTAATGGGTCCTCCAAATGCCCGTCACTTAGACTAGTATTCTCTAATCTTGTCCATGAAGATTTTATTAAAGGCCACTGCTGAAGCACCAGTGTTCCTGCACAAATGGACAGAGACAGCTGGCCGAACAGCAGGGGAAAACTTGAAGAGCTCCTGAAGAATCATGGTGATTTTATAGTACTTGCACTCAGTAACAATCTCCCAGGACCTCTGCGGATGCCACCATCCTACTTCCACATCTATAATATTTAAATGACAATGGAGCACCCATCTCTAACAAAACAAAACAAAAAAAGGGGATATAAATGAAGGACCATTTTGTGGTGCAAAAAATAGGATAGATTTATAACTACTCTTAGTTCAATAAGAAAGATTTGTACCAATAGTGTTTAGACAAGATATCATGTCTACATCTTGCACCCTGAACAACTACTACAAAACAACAATATGCAATGCATTCAGTACTGTAACTGTCCTACTATCCTGTTTTGAAACTGTCTCATTGCTACTTCTTTCTCATTAAAATTAATAAAATAAAGAAATCTGATGAGAAAAGAAAAAAATGCCTAATGTATCTGATTTTGTTGAAGGGCCTTCTCATTAATTTTATTATTGTTATTTTTTATTTAGGAGAGAAAGGCCATCTGTGCTATCACTTAATAACCAGTGACTATAGTTAAGGCCTTATCATGTGTCACATAACTTTTTTTTTTCAGGACAAGATGTGGTCGATCCCACTAAAAGAAGTCTAAAAGTAGTCTAGCATATTTTTTTTTTTTTTTTGTCTTTTTGAGACAGGGTCTCACTATGCAGTTCAGGCTGGCCTTGAGCTCACTTTTGTAGCCCAGGCTGGACTTGAACTCACACAGATCCTCCTGCCTCAGCCTCCCGAGTGCTGGGATTACAGGCGTGTGCCACCACGCCCGGCTAGTCTAGCATGTTTGCTGTAAATCTTACCTGCATAATTACGTGGGTTTTGACATCCTATAGGCAAGAGCAAGATTTTTCGAGAATTTAGGTTATATATAATCAAAGCATGAGCATTAGAGCTAACAGTAAGTTTAGAAACACTGTAAGGCATAGTAATTGCTTTGGATGGTCCACATAGAACTATAGGACTTAATGTTTGCCCTGCTGGATTCTGGACTTGCTTTGGCCCCAATGGTTTGTTCCTTCTGTATATGGCAATGTTTATCTTGTGGCTTTGAATGTTGGATGTATTTAAGTTTTTATTTGTACAGGGGCTCACAGTTAAGAATTTTCCTTGGATCTTTTTTTTTTTTTTTTTTTTTTTTTTTTTTTTTTTTTTTTTTTTTTTTTTTTTTTTTTTTTGCTGAACCAGGGATTGAACTCAGGACCTTGCACTTTCCAGGCAGGTACTTGTGCCCCTGAGCTACTTCCCCAGCTCCAATTTGCCTTAGATCTTGGAGGAGTCTTGGGACTTGGACTTTTCAGCAATGCTGAAACTGTTGGGACTTTGGCAACTGTCAGGGATGGACTAAAACGCCTTTTGGTCAAAGGGATGTGCATGAGACTTTGGGGATCCAGGGGTACAATGTTATGGTTTGTATCTAGTTGACCCCCCAACTCCTCATGTAAATCATAGGGCTGTTAAGCATGTGGGGCCAGAGGACCAGAGCAGGGCTTGAGGAGCAGGGCCAGGGAGGCTCTAACCATCAAACTGGTCTTCAGATCTCCTTCAGACCTTGTAGGTCGCCTTCAGGTCTCCTTCAGACCTTGTAGAGAAGGGGCAGTGTCTTGAAACCTCCAGTAAACTGTGAGCTAAATAAACCTTTCCTTCCCTAAGTTTGCATATTGGGTATTTGTCCCAGCAATGAAAAGTAACTAAGACACAGATTAATATCTTTTTTACCATCAGTGATTTTTTAAAAGTAATGTAAGTACAGTTTGACAGATTTTCGTTGTGACACTTTATGGGAAAAAATGACATCAATAAGTGTTTTATTCTCTAACTGTGTGTTTTGAATGCCAAACTTACTGCTCTTGTTTTTAAAATTTGGATTTAGAAATTTGAAGAGTATTTGTAGTAAGAGAATAGAGAAGTTATTTTGCCTTTGCATTTGAAAGCACTTGCAAATATGGAGTAAAATCACATTTACGCCTCTATCTGTGTTTATGTTAAGTAGATGGGGAACTATACACAAATATTGAACATATGCAGTTCGCATTATTTTTTATTAATTAAAACATACATAATACATTTATTATAAACATTAGGCAATGTTACTTTTGAGAAATGTAAGCTATACTTACTATCAGCATGAAATACCAAAGAAGTGACATCAGGAGTCAACCAATAAACTCATACCCTGTTATGAGGTACACAGCATTCAGTCAGATCAAATCAATGCCTCGTTTACTGTTTGGGATATGTTCCCTGGGTATCAAAAAAGGGTATGGTCAACGGATTTTTTGTTTGTTTGTTTAGACACTGGGCCTCTGAGTTGTGTTTCAAAGATAAGGCCTGACTCTGTCTATAGGCCCAAAGCTATCGGATACTGTGGAGCCAGTGTTTCTCACTGTTTTTCCTATCCTGACAGGATTTTATCATTTAATTTAGCTCTGTTGCTGTCTTTCTTTCTGGGCAAAATTACTAACAGAAATTAATCAAAGAATCTCAGTCTGTAATCTACACATTGTGTGAGATCTTTGTTGTATGCTTTACTGTGTTCTCATCACATATCAGTAAGCCACTCCTACTATTTACATTGCAGCAGTGGTTCCACTAAAATTAAAGCATTTAGAGCAGCACCAGCTGCTGACTGGACGGACTGTTGTTTTAGCCTGTTGTTTTACTTTTCTTTTCTTTTTCTATTCTCAAACTTATCTCAGGTTGGGAGCGCAAACTGTCCCATGGCCCTGGTTCCAGCAGGACTGCTAATCCAGACTTATCCTCTACATTTGGGCACCCCTAAGCTTAGCTGTCGGGCACAGCCTCACCAAGATTGTTGGGCATAATTTCAGCTCCCTATTTACATTTTCCGTTATGGTCCTACAGGTATTGTTAGTACCCAGAAGACACTTTTCAAGAACAGCTGCTTTCCCTACTTGGTCAAAGTGAGAAAATGCCCCATTCTGTCCCCACCACCATTTCTTTGTTAACTGGCCAACTTTCAGAAGGAAAAATGACAAGATCGGATGCCCCTTGAGTCAGACTTCTGGATAGGACAAGAGTAGCAGTGTCTCCCAGTATATTTACTGCGAAGTGTGAAAATAACTGTATCATAAATATATTTCACTCCTCTACTTTGCCAGCCTCCCTGAATGGTTTATTCTTTTCTTTAAAATTTATTTTCCTGTCACCTTTTCAGTTTCCATTGTATAGCTTGCCCTGGATTTGACTTTATAAATTGAGAATTTCACATAAATAGAATAATACAATATATATTGTGTATATTCTTAATCTGCCTTGACTCTTTCAATGTAAGCTTTTTAAATAAATGGAATGAATCACTATTTGTGCATTTCACTTGGAGAAAGTTTGAGATAATTTTACTAATTATTATATTATTCTACTTAACAAACACATCATTCTCTCATTCTCTTGAAAATTTAGGTTATTTGTGTTTTGGAGATATGATTGTTAAATTGACATAAAAGTCCTTTATTAGTTATATTTTCTTTATTTCATTTTTAAAAATCCAGCAAGAAAACATTAATTATTAGATTAAGCACTTGCTTATATTTATAAGAAAATGCCAAAAGAGTTGTAGCAGTTTTACATTCCTACTGCAGTTTATGGCAATTTCAGTTCACTAACATCATCTACATGAATATATATTTCTCATGAAGTTCATAAAACAGTTACAAAAGTTATATAATACATGAATAAGAAAAATACAACAGTGTTTAATTATCTGATACTAATTTTTAGAAAGGTGCCAACAGAAATTTCATTTTTTTGAAATTAATGGGATTCTATATAACCAATGGTGAAAACACTGTAATTAGAAATTATCTAACAAAAAAGAAATTATCTACCCTGATGTCAATAACAAAAATGTTATAAGATTTAAAACTTTAGTCAGAAGATGATTAGTATTACTCATCCATTTATTCATTTTAGTGTAACAATTATTACAAAATACCCCAAATCATTGAATTAGCTATTTATTTTAAGACACTGTGGAGGCTGTCAAAACAAAACAAAAAAAAGAAATTAGTACAAAGTTAAAGATGGCCCAGTATAAAAAGACTTACAGAATTGAACACTGAAATAAAATATACATTTCTGGGGGCTGCTGAGATAGCTCTGTGGCACAGGTGCCTGCTGGGCAAGTGTAAGGACTTGAGTTCAAACTCCCGTCCTGCAAAAAAACAAAAAAAAACAAAAAAAAAACATATCTTTCTGAAAGTTTCTTAGAAATTAATGCCTTACATCTTTAATTGAAGACTTTGCATACATTTCTTGTAAGAATGTAAAAATGCTCATAATATTTTTAAAATATATTTGGTTGTTATAAGGTCTCACTACATGGCTCAGAATCATAGTGATTCTCCTGTTTTTCAGCCTCCCCAGCGCTAGGGTTATAGCCATACACCACAACACCTGGACTCTGTGGCTAGCTAGGCTTGCCCTGAGAGCAGGGCTTGTTCATCATGTGGTGCAGGGGATGGAACCACAGTTCCTGTGCTTACCTAACTTGCCTAAGCAGACACTTTAGTCCACTAAGTTATCACACTAGCCTTGCTCATGTATTTCTTAAGACACAGTACAATTTCCTAACAGCTTTAAATACAATGTATAATGACCCCTCATAATATTTTAATGAAAATATTCCTATGTGCTAGGTTTGTGTATAAAATCTGTTTAGCTTAAATTATAAAGTTGTAATAAAAGCTTGTTTGTTAACAAAAACTATCCTTAAGTGTGTGTGTGTAGTTGTAAATAATATACAGATTGTAATCCTATTCTTTGTAAAAAAATATCATATATGCCTTATACATTTTCCACATTTTAAAGTACCATGCCCAGCTCCACCACCATTTGTTAAAGAGGATATCTTTCTTTCAGTAAGTGTTTGGTCCCTTTGTCAAAGATAAGGTGGATGGGGCTAGGGAGATAGCTCCGAGGCACAAGTGCCTGCTGGGCAAGTGCAAGGTCGTGAGTTCGAACCCTGGTCCCACAAAAAAAAAAAAAAAAAGAGAAGGTGGATGGATGATTGCTTTTGCAGTTGCGTCTGCATCTTCTAACCTACTCTGTTGATCCTGAGGTCTATTTAATTGTCAATACTTTGCTGATTTTATCACAGTAGCTTTGTAGTATAATTTTAACTCAGGAATTATAATGCCTCCTGCCTTGTCTTTGTTGCCCAGAATTGTCTTTGCTCTTCTATTTCTTTTCTGGTTCCAAATAAATTTTAGGAAAATGATTTATCTAGATCTGTGAGGTATGTTGGCTGTATTTTGATAGGGATTGCATTAAATCTGTATAGCAGTTTGGGAGTATGGCCATCTTCACAGTGTTGGTTCTTTCTATCCAGGAGCAGCGAATAACTTACCATGTTCTGAAATTCCCAATATATTCTTTTTTATAATACTGTAATATTCATTGTATAGATCTTTTGCTTCTTTAGTTAGGTTAATTTGTATGTATTTCATTTTCCGTGTTGCTATTGAAAAAGCTATTGTTTTTCTAATTTCCTTCTCAGTTTGTTGTCTATGTAGTGCTATTGACTTTTGCATATTGAGTTTTTATCCTGCTATATTGTTGAACTTGTATATATAATTCTGGTAGCTTCTTTGTGGAGTTTTTTGGGTCTTATAAGTAGGGTCATCTGCAAATAATGATAGTTTCACTTCCTCTTTATGTATTCTTATTCCTTTTTTATCTCTCTCTTGTCTAATGGCTCTAGTTAATGATTCCAGAACTATATTAAATAGGAGTGCTGATAAAGGGTATCCTTGTCTTGTACTGCATCTGAGAGGGAAAGCTTTCCCATTTAGAATTATGTATGCCATTGGATTCTAATAGATGGCTTTTATCAGATTGAGGTAGAGGACAACTACTGAAATTTTCTGTAGGACTCTGAACATGAATGAGTGTTGTACTTTGTCAAAAGCCTTTTCTACATCAAATGAGATAATCATGTGGTTTTGGATTTGGCTCTATTGATATAGTGTATTACTTTATAGATTGGCATACGCTGAACTATTCTTACATTCCTTTGCTAAATCCTACCTGATCATGGTATGTATATGATGGTACAAGACTTGATGATTTGCTCCATTGTATTTGCTAGGATTTTTCATTTTTGTTCATAAGAGAAACTAGCCTGTAGTTCTCTTTTTTAGCTGTATCTTTCTCTGGCTTTTGTATCAGTATAATACTTGCCTCCAGGCATGATTTTGTTGGGAATTATTTCCTTTTCAATTTCACTGAAGAGTTCGAGGAGTATTGGAATTATGTCTTTTGTAATTTTCTTGTAGAATCTACCTGCTGTGAATACATCAGGATCTGAACTTTTCTTTGTTGGTAGGTTTTTTAAATTGCATTTTGTATTTCATTCACTGTTATTGGGTTATTGAGAGAAATGAAACTTAGATGGTGATATTAAATAAGGTGATGTACATCATTAAATACTGACATAAACTTATTATTCTTAATAAGAGCACCAAAGAAATGCATATATATTTGTACATGTATATATATATATATATATATATATATATATATATATTTATAGATCTGGAAAAATATGAATTGTAAGGACATCACAATATAAACAAAATATTTTAAGTCACTCATGTGGTTAGTAAACCTAAATTCTGAAAATAATGAACAGCACATGATTATCAAACTTGATTCAGGCATATGACCATAACCCCTTAATGCCTTCAATGAATATGTCTCTGTCTGTCCGTCTGTCTGTCTTTCTCTTTTTTTTTTTTTTTTTTTTTTTTTTTTTTTTTTTTTTTTTTTTTTTTTTTTTTTTTTTTTTTTTTTTTTTTGTGGGACCAGGGTTCGAACTCGTGACCTTGCACTTGCCCAGCAGGCACTTGTGCCTTGGAGCTATCTCCCCAGCCCCTGTCTCTCTCTTTTTAATGGCCTGCTCAACCTGCCCTGGGGGTGGGGCTGGTGCAGCATGTGGTGCCGGGTATTGAACTTTGGTCCCTGCAGTTGCCTAAACTTTCCTAAGCATGTGCTTTAGACCACTGAACCATCTCGCCAGCCCAGTGTGTTCAACGAATAAATGAATTAAACTATGACTATTTAATCCAGGGCAGTAATTTATCAAATGTCCAATTCCAAATCGGATTGTTACTATTGTTTTAGTAAGGAAATGGACAACCAATTGAGATATTGTGTAAAATTATCTGAGCTTTCTCAATTATTTTCTGAATAAAATTTCATAAATATTTTATGCAGTATTTGTAGTTGTTCTGAGGATGGAGTTAAGCTTGGCTTCAAACATTTTATAGCAGAGTTGAAAGAACAATTTTATTTTCCTCTTAGAGAACTCATAAATGTGGTAAGTATATTAAACTAATATTATGAAGCAAGAAATTTTCAATCTTACAAGAAATGTTTTGAGACAGAGTTTTAAAGCATCAATAATGTAATTTCTGTCAACTAGATTGCATTGTACTGAATATAGCAGGAAACTACAACAATAAATTTTAGCATATACTCTACAATAATAAAGCCTCAAGTCATGGTACTGAATGTTATTACTCACGTGTAAAATATGGACACTAAAATAAATGATGCTAATAATTGAGATCTAGGAAAGGATTCTAGTGGTATCATTATGGATAACGAAAGAATTACAAAAAATTCACAAAGTAATAATTTCAACAGACACTATAGAACGTGATTTCATTCTTTAAACATAAAAGCAAAAGGTGAATATTTAAGATTCACTAAATGACAGTAACTGAGATGTGAGTGTTATTAACTGTGTATCAGTTTCAATCATACATTTACGAACAAACTTGCACTTCCATGCAATTAAAAAGAATTTTAAATTAATTTTAAGTGTAAGAGCAGCACAAAATTTATAATGTGCAAGGAATAACTCTTCTTTAAGTATTATGTAATTTAAAATATCTACTCTTAGGCTGGGAACATAGCTTAGTTGTCTAAGTGCCTGCCAAGCAAGTACAAGAACCTGGGTTTTATCTCCAGTAATGCGTACTATGCAGGCCCCAAAGTCCCCTGACACACTGTGCTGGCCACAGAAACTGGGTGTGGCCATGCATGGTTTTAATCTCAGTGCTGTGGAGACTGAGACAGGAGGATCACTATGACCCTGAGCTTTATAGTGAGATCTTGTACCAAATAAACAAATATATTTAAAAAAATAAAAATAATAAAGCCTTTAAAAATTAAAATATCTACAGTCTATGTAACTCAAGATGCAAGGGCTTGAATTATAACAAAAGTAAAGCCTTTGTACTGGCTTACAACAGACAGGCATCAGTCAGTCAGTTGGTGAAAGGCCCTAGAACAGAATGTTTCAGTCTCTTAAGATAAAAATAGTTTTTAGACTGAGAAAGATAATCCTTGAATTTTCCTGAAATATGAAATATAATTGTTTACTTGCTGAATTTAATGAAGTCATGGACTGTGGGGAAATGTTCCAGATCTTTGGTTTCAAAAACATACATGTTTTAACATACTGCACGACAATAAAGAATATTTTTCATAAAAATATTTCTATTTGGGGCCAGTGAGATAGTGGACTTAGCACCTAGTCATATAAGCATAGACACCAGGGTTTGATCCTCAGTCCTATAATGACATGCTGAACTCACCCCTGGATACACTGAGCCAGCAATGGATTCGGGGCATGGTGGCACACACCATAATCCCAACCCTGGGGAAGCTGAAAACAAGAGGTTCCCTACAAATCTGAGCTGAATAGTGAAACCCCGTATCAAATAAATATTTTTTTAAAAAAATTCTCTTTTGAGAATGAGGAATGAAAGGCAAAAGAAATCAGGTCACATCTGAAAAATGTTTAATGCAGGAACAACAATAGCATGTAATGAGCAATACTTTATAATTTATTATAGCAGGGGTCACTTGTCCCAACTTAGAGCAATGAGTATAAATTTGAGGTTATTAGACTAGGGCCATACTAAGTGAGCTTGCTGGAAAGATTAACAGCAATAAAAAAACCAAATATTTTATAAAGGTATAAGAAGATGACTTGAGAGACCTCAGAAACCAGAAGGACTCTGCCTATCACATTCTCAGAGGTGCAAATAGCCTTCTGGTGAAGGAGGACCACCTAGTAATCTTTTTTTTTGCAGGACTAATTTCATTGTATTCAGCCCTTCAGGCACTAGAAGATCACTGAAGTTCTATTCCATGGAGCCTGACTCTTGCCTCTGTCGACAGCAGATCACGAAACTGGGGATGTGATGTTGGTTCTAGTGGAATGCAGAAAGGGAGGCTTGTAGAGTCAGAAGAGCTTCAATGAAGATTTCCAATAAAGGACTGGTAAGCCTGCCAAGCAGAGTCTGAGAAGGCAGTGCACGAAGCAGTAATGAAACTGAAGGTGCATTAGACACCTCAGGATGTAGTGCAAGCCATGTGAAAGAAACATTCGATAAAGAAATATGTATGGCATGAATGCAGATGAGACAGAGCACAGAGACTGGGGGCAGTGATGTATCTAGCAAGGGCATAGGGTGGTGTCACCCAATCCCTTCAGATCTCACATTTCACCACCATGTGCCCCACATACTTAGAATGAAGCTACAGGAGCTGTTCTATTGAGTTGACAGTTGGGGTGGTGTCCTGGAAGCTTAACTGTGCCCACTTGATTGATTTGAGGTCAACAAGGTATTTGGTAAAGTGCACTTTTAAAGCCTGGATAAGGTAAGAAGACTCAATCTGTAGCACTGTATCTTGTCCCTTTCTGCGCTGGTGCCATCACCCTGCTTTGCTTGCTGGCTGTCTTGAGCTGAGTATCACTGTTATGCAACAGCTGTTTTTAACTTGCATGCATCAACCATTGGCTGAATCCTTTGAAATCATCAGCCAAATTAAATATATCTTCCTTTAAACTGTATGTCAAAAGAAATCTGGCTAATAGAGAAGTGAGAGAAAAGTTACATATTATTATAAACAGAAAGCATGAGGGAAATCTTTGTCATGAGGGGAATGCAGGTTATAAAGAATGAATGTAAATAACATGAATAGAATTTTTAAGGGTGAATATCTTCAGTGTGATAATGTAATTTTAGAAGATGGACTTAAAATAGCCACCATTTGCACACACACACACACACACACACACACACACACACACACAAACACAAAGTTCCTAAAATTAAAAATGATTTTTTGATTTAGATATTTATCCTAAGAAATTGGAAAATCAAAGAAAAAATGAAATGGATAAAATATAATGAAGACATATAGAAAGATAAGTGTGGAAGCACATGAAAGACAAAACTAAGATCAGAAAATTAAGCAAAATCAAAATTATTTTTTATTACTAAAGAAATTGATAATAGTTTCAAAGTACCAAATCACTAATAAATGACATCATTATCAGATCTTTACAAGAAATTATTAGAAATAATAAAATATGTAGGAAACAGTCACATTATCATAACACATCATAGCAAAATTGAGATACATAAGAATCAGAGATATGTTGTTTAGCAAAATGTTCTTTTAGATGCTCTTGTTTTAGATTATATTTTTGTTAATATATTACATAAGGTTTTCCTCTGAGTGCTGAAAGTAGAAAGCAGAAATGGAATATATTACTTCTCTTATAGTAAGTTTATTTTATTTTAATTATTTTTCTTAAATTTTCTCTAAAATTTTCTATTAAATACTGTTGCTAGGGCTGGGGACACAGCTGCATCACAAGCTCAAGGTTCTGAGTTCAATCCCTGGTACTGAAAAAAAAAAGAAAAAGACTATTTCTAATGTTTTGTAAACTCAACTTCTTCATAAAGACTTTAAAATCTAAATTATAGTTGCTTGTCCATTTATTGTGCTAAGTTTTATCATCTTTTTTTCATTATCCATTGTATTATTATTTTAAAATCAATAGCATTCTACTAACTCTCTAATCTATGATAAGCTTATTAGCTTGGTAATAAAATGGGGAATGAGTCAAACAAATTCTTAGTTTTATTAAGACAGCAGTCTCCTGGGACATACATCAAGTGGGCAATCACTCCCCCAAATTTCTATGTGATACCTGTTATGTGTTACATTTGCATAGATGGTATATTTTGCACACTAAGGTTTATCTATTTTGAGCTTGTTTTTTGTTTTAAAAAGTTATGTGTGCTTAAATATCTAATACATGGCTGCCCCATATTGAATCCATTGTCACTGTTTCCAGCTATCAAGAAATGCAAATTCTGGAAGATAATGGCTACATTAACCTCACCATCATTTTCTTTTTCATGTTTATTGTTATTGAGGTACCACACACTGAGTGGTCATTATTCATTTTTCATATTCTTCAGTTTCTCACAAAGTTTGTATATTCTTTTCTTAAAATTTATGTATTTGGTGTAGGGTCTTGCTAAGTAGCTCAGACTCATAGAGATCCTCCTGTTTCAGCCTCCCCAGCACTGGGACTACAGTCATGCACCACCATGGCTGGTTTTAGTAGCAGGCCTAGGTCAGGTATGGTATGCAATACTGGGATCAAACACCATCCTTTCCCTTCCCAGTCAAGCACTAGGACTACTGTGCCATCTCCTTGGCCCAAATTTTATGTATTAATTCTTTAAAAATTTGGTCATTATTATATATTGAAATAAATATGATATTTTTAATTGACCAACATAATGTGTAGGTCCCATTAAAAACAATTAGAAAGAAAGCTGATTGCATTCAGAAATAGCATTCTGATATTCTGATTTTCAATATTTATAGCTATTGAAAATATGTAGGCCAAGCAATGATATTGCAAAATCACCGTATGTGAATTTAAATCAGGATAAGTGGCTTATAACTATACCTTGACTATTAGCATAAATACCAAAAAGATTTTATATTTCTAAGTAGATAGCTAAGAAAACTCATGTAATTTTTCTAAATGATTACAGAAACCTATTTGCTCTTCATATACTTCTTAACAGCTTATATTTTAAGTAGTACACACTCAGCAGTGCATACCATGTCAATTTACATATCTGTATAGAACTCCTAGTATAATCAATAAAATGAATACTTATCATTCATAGAAATTTTCCACTACTATTTGATAACATTTCCTTTGTCTTTCTTTTTTGTCTCATTATTTCCTTCTTAGACAAGCAAGTAACTTTTTGCTCAACCCAGATTAATTTAATATTATGATAACATAGAACCATATAGTACATACATTATGGTTTTCTTAATTTGGCAATTGTTTGGAGAAGCATTATGTCCCATGTATCAGTAGCAAGTCCATCTCCTATCGTTGAATACTACTATGTTTTATAGTTATGCTGCAATTTTTGTCTATTACTCTCAATGTGCATTTGAGTCTTTTCTAGATTCTGGTTGTGTCAAGTAAAGTTGATACAAATGCTTATATGCTAGTCTTTATCTGGACTTATAGCTTCATTTCACTTCTGCAAATATGTAGAAATGTAATGACTAAACACCATATTTACTTTTTTAGAGAAATTACTTCACTAGGCCAAAATTGTATCATTTTACTTTCCAATGGCTCAACCATGTTAGAGACAATGTATTTTTATTTCTCATTCCCTAATTTAGTTTATTGTGACTGTGGACCACAATTCATATATTTATTGTAGCTTTCTCAAGCATAGACAAATGAAGTGCAGAATTACTTCAGTGATATTTTCAAATTGCTTTCCTAGTCTTGATATATGAAGGAAATCTTGACTATGTACAAACCATTATTTCAAATTTTGTTTCCGTGGGAGTCAGCCAAATAACTGCAGATTAAAGCACCTGCAAGCAAGCACAGGGTTTGGGAGTTTGATTCTGGAGACTGCCATGCTGGCCTTGCCCATGGGATGTCCTGAGACAGCAATTAAGATTGGGCATGGTGGTGCATGCCTGTAATCCCAGCTCTTGGGAGGCTGTAAACAGGCAGATCACTAGGAGTCTGATCTAGTAGTGACACCCTGAACACCCTACAGACCCTTCCTTAAAAAGTACAGAAAAAATTTGTTTCCTTCATTTTCTCAAGGTGTTGAATTAATCTTATTTGTTTTTGTATGTTGATTTTGAAATGTCTTTCAATTGCAAGGGACTTGGTCTGTCTAGTGGGGATATTTTGGAATTTTTTTTATATATTAGCTAATATATTGTTAATGAATCTGAGATATGGGCTTCTTTAATAAGTACATTTGATTCTTTTAATTCCTTAGCATTTACTTTTACTAAATAAATTTTAAAGTAAAGATAGTTTAAAATTCAACTACCTACCTTCAGGACTCCAATATTTCTGCTGTCGATTTTCCCTATTTATCACATTATGCACATTCTCCCTGATATTTGATGTTTTCTTATTTTGATATTTTTCATGATTGTATTTGTCTTTCATTTAATATGCCTAACTTAATTATTTAGTTGACTCTATGACATCTTGTGGTAATTTTATCTTTATTTTTAGATAATTGTTTTAAAGCCAACTTCTTTCCTAAATTTTATTTCTTTTTTATAGTTTTATAGAAAAGAAGCAAAAATAATTGAGAGAATTTTTGTATGTTCTTCACCCACCCATTGTACATAGCAGTTAGATACGCTGGGCCCTCAACATAGAAGACAGTTTTAGTGAAGTTGTGATGTTAGTCGACTATAGTTTGGTCCCACATTGAACCTGACTTATCTCATGGTTTTGTTCAATAAACTCCCCCTGAGAAGTGGGTCCTCAGGCCATTCATTCAGGCAGTCTTCTGCCCATCTTCCACAGCTTTCTTTCTCTCAAGTTCTTGCTACTCTTACCCTACATTGTTCCTAAAATTCATTCCTTGATCGAAGAGCACAAGATCTACATTTTGGGTATTTATCAGCTCAGTAGTAATGTCTCCCCTCACATTATTCTCAGGTCTATGTAGCATCCCCACATCATATATTCTATATTGCAAGCTCCTCAGATATTAACATTTTACTTAATCTTGCTAACATTGTCTGCCATTTAAAAGAAAAAGAACACTGTGCAATAGTATTAACTAAATTGCACATGTTTATTGGACTTCCTCAGCTTTTCCACTGTCTTTGATTCTATTTCAATAACCACTACAAGATGACTCTTTTGTCTCTTTCAATTACTGACAGTGTTTTCCTTTTTCTTGTTTTCCAAGACTTCAACTTTTTGAAGATTCTTAGCCAAGTGTTTTACAAAAATGTCTTTAAATTTGATTTAATCTGATAGTTTCTCATTAGTTTAGAGCTATTGATTTACAAGAGTAAATCTAGTGATCTGAAGTGTCCTTTGCCTCACATCAATGTTTTAATAATATTGTCATGAGTTATTGCTGGCGATGTTAGCTTGCAGGATTTGATTAAGTCATTATTTTCTCACTTTGAAAATGTAATATTTATTTTTTGGGTCAGATATATCCACTTTTCCTTCAAGGTTTGAATTTATCATTTGAGAAATTTTCCTTGCACATCTTTGAATATTTTTAAAGATATTTAATCATGTTAGGGCATTGTGTCAATATTTCATTTCATGTTTAGAGCAAGAATTTTTACCATTGGAATATTTTGGGTTTTCTAATTTTTTTCTATTGGTAAGCCTTGCATGAGTTATCTTTATTTCATTTTGAAGTATATGCTCCTGAATTCCCAAAAGCAGTTTTCAAAATGTACTAACAACCATGGAGGTAGTTTGAAGAGTATTTGTTTTGTTGTTATAGTTAATGAATGATCATTTTTAAGATATGAATTATTAGAATCTTAACTTTCTTTTTTCTTCCCTTTTGCTGTAAAGTTTCTACGAGATGCCATTTATTTCCATATTTTCTCACTCTTCCAGAGAATAGTACTCTCCCAACATGATTATCCATGTACTCACAACATCTGCCACACTGGTATAACCCAGGTTCTTGGAGCTAGCTCCACTGGGTTTAGATTTATATTCCTATGACTAATTTCAAATTATCCACAGATAATTTATTTTTTTATTTTTTATTTATTTATTTATTTATATTTTTTTATTTTAGGGAAGGTTCTACAGGGTGTTCAAGGTCTCATTACTAGGTTGGACTCTTAGAGATCCACCTGTTTACAGCCTCCAAGAGCTGGGATTACAGGTGCATGCCACCACACCCAGTCTCAATTTCCATCTCAGAAGGTCCTGGGGATGGAGCCGGTAGGTAGGCCCAGGGATTGAGTCCCTGGCCCCTGAGCCTGCTTGCAGGTGCTTCACTCCGCTATTTGGCTGGAACAATAATTTAATACTCTATTTATAATCATTATGCCCAAATTATAGGTGATACCATATTTTCTCCTTGTTGTTCAATATCATTTATATGTGCTAAAAATATAAACCAAAATCCAGCTTTCGGAGTCTTCCACATTGTGAAATCTTTACTATCATTATTTTTTTTATCTATAAACTTCTCTCAATATAAAAAAAACCCTCTGTACTAAAATCAATGTCCCAATTTGTATTTTTAAATGAGTACAGAGGTACAACATGAACATAGACTTTAAAGAACTATTTTAGAAGAAAAACAAAGATGCATTTCCAGTTTGACTTAATCTTTAGTGCTTTACATACATTGGAGACAAACATTAATATATTACATTGATTCATTTCAACCACTCTTTTATTTAATATTCTTTATACGGTTTATTGACATAATGTTTTAAAAGAGTATAATTCCCAGGAAGAATAATAGGCCCACCTAGTATTTGTTAGGTCATCACATCAACAAATAGTACTGAGGTGATGTGATTCCATATCATTTTTCTGACTACCTTATTTCAAGAAACTTTTATTTCATCAAAAATAATTTCAAATAAAATTATTTTTATTGTTTAGCTTTCTGCCTGTAATGGTATAGCCAATATATATGTATATATATAAAACGTCTCAGAGAAGAACATTAGAATTCTAACATATTTATAAGAAGGTACCAAAATGTGATTTCCTACATCTAAATAAGAGGTTTCCATAGAATTTAATGTTTGTATTAATTATGAGGGACCATGGTATACCTTTTAATTATTAAAAGTATTATAATTTTGTTAGCATACAGAAACATTTCACTACTAATGTCATTTAATGTACATTGGCAATGTCTAAAGCAGTGATCACAATAGTTTCATTTTCATTTATCCAGCAATTATTAATGCAGTATTTATTATACTTGCTTTAAAAATAACAATGATAAGTAATTGTTCCTGGATTTACGGTAGCTGTAAACCTAGTATTCTAAATCAAGTTGCATGATTTTTATCTGTTTTGATTTAGAATTTGTCTTTATTTGTTGTGGATCGGGATATATCAATGTAGATTAGGGTTAAATAATCTGACCTTTCACTTTCCCACCAAAATGCTGTATATATACTACCTTGAGTACATTTCAATATAAGGAATGAATAAAAGAGTGAAAGTATTTATAGACCAGTAACTACAAAATGTAAATGTAGGAGAAAATGCTAAAATAGTAATACTTCGAAGGAAATAATCATATTGATATATGATGGACAGAAAAATATGTTTTGGTGTGTTGTGAGCAATGAATAATAACATTCCTTGTAGGTTGAAAAAGAAATGAATTTCTAGATGAGAAAAGGGAAAACAAATTTGATATATAATGAGTGGAAAAGAAAAGTAGCCTGAAAAATGAAATTTGAAGAATTGAAAAATATCGGTCATATTCCAAGTATGGACATCATCACCAGATAATTCTAGAATTTTAAGCAACAATGTACAACATATTGAATAAATTTTAGACTTACCACTACAACTAAGTATTTAAGAATAAATTGGAATGAGAATGGTGCTATAGAATGTAATTTGTAGAGTAATACAGGAATAAAAGATGTCATAAATTACTTAAGATAGACAGACAGAACTAAAATAGTGTAACGGACAGACACACACAAAAAAACTACAGCTAACACTCATGGTTTATTTTAGCTAGTATGAACAACTTATTTTTGAGACAGTGACTTTAATAACAAACATACATCATAAAGAAAAGTGCACTGGCAAGGAAAGGTACTAGGAAAATACTCTGGTGACTCGATGCATGTGCTATGACTGAACTGTGCAATATATTCAATGATTTAGCATAAATGCCCTTTTGTTGTATAAAATGTACTGCATAATAATTGTATTAATCATTTTCCTGTCACTAGGCAAGAAAAAGAATCATACATTTGCAATTTAAAGGAAAGAGAAGGCCAGTGAGATAGCTCAACAGACTAAGTGCTTGCTTAGGCAAGTGCATGGAGGAGGGTTAGATTACTGGCACATGCTGTGCCAGCCCCACTTCTGGGTGTGCTGAGCCAGTCACCTAACCCAGGCTTGGGTCTGAGAGACAATAGTCCTCGTAGGGACTGTCTTTAATTTTTCTAACTTACTGGTCTATTTCTTAAAAGGAACTTCACAATAATTACTTAAGACATTTTAGGAAAGTAATCCTATAAACTCAGCACTGGGGAGGTTGAAACAGGAACACCACTATGAATCTGAACCATGTAATATGACATTGAGCCAAACATATATATATATATATATATATATATATATATATATATATATATATGCAAAGATGTTTATTCGGCATCAGGTTCAGTGAGTTCACTCCATAGTTTGTAGGCTGAAAGGCAGAAATGTCATGATGGAAGGGCTTGAAGAAAAAATCTGCTCATATTGTGTTGGCAAGGAAGCAGAGAGAGGAGGAAGGAGTTGGCATCATAACTACTAGCACTCTTCCTGGTCAGGCTGCTGGTGACCAACCTCTTCTGAGCAGGCCACATTACTAATAGCACCGTGAGCTATGAACTCACCAGTGAGGGAGTAATCAATCCACTGGTGACTGTAAGGATGCCATGATCCAGTCACTGACTGAGTACACTCAACATTTGGAAAAAGTTTTCTAATTAACCATTAATAATAAAATCATCTGATTTAATCCTAATGTTTTATGAAAAAATGAAATGATTTGCTTTATCAAAAGTAACAGTGGAGGGGCTGGCAAGATGATTCAGCAGTCTAAAGTGCCTGTTTAGGAAAGCTTAGGCAACTGCAGGGACTGTGGTTAGATCCCCAGCACCACATGCTGCGCCAGCCTCGTCCCCACAGGGGAGGCTGAGCTGGCCATAAAAAAAAAAAAAAAAAAAGTAATAGTGGTGATGCATATATGAATAACTACCAATGAATAGTGCTGAAAAGAAATTATTTTTAAGAAATATCACTATTTGTGTATGAGAACGAATGAAAACTGCCAAATAATAGATAAATAAAAATGATAAGTACATAAATCTCTTAAATGCACAAAATATGTATGTATAATGATTTAGAAATTCATTGCCTTTCTTAATAACATTTCCCTCTATTTCTTACTTTAAGCATCTGAAAAGTGATTTTATCATGTGACTGATGCCAAAAGGCATCAAAATCACTGGCCTCATGAAATGTGCTTCCTATTTCTCACTTGCCATCTCTATACCCTTGAGATGTTGGCATTCATTAGCTTCCTACAGTATGATGTTTGTTTCCTGGAGTGACTGCAAAACCCCAGGAAATAAACACAAGGCTGACAAAAGAGCACCTGTGCAATAATGAGAACAAGCAAGAAGTCTAAATGAAGAAAAAATATAGTAACTTGCCCATTCTGCCTCCTTATATTTTTAGAAAGAATATAAAATGGCTCTGACAGGCAGTAGTCCTCATAGGGGACAATCTTTAATTTTTCTTACTCATTAGGCTATTTATGAAAGGGAAATTGACAGTAATGATGTAAGACTTTTTAGGAAAGTAAACCTTCCATCTGGCAAGCTTTCTTTCTTATTTGCAACAGATAGATGATAGATAGATAGATAGATAGATAGATAGATAGATAGATAGTAGATAGACAGACAGACAGACAGATAGATAGATAGATAGATAGATAGATAATAGCTTGATGGATGAAGGCTAAAGGTGAGACTAAATTATGCCATCTGAATTATTACAGTTAAAACCTTGAACAGAAGACCACATTTGTTTTTTACATTCATATTCCAGATTGTACTCCCTTAAATTATTCATTTGAGATAAATAAGTAGAATGTCAGAATATTAATGCTGAGTTGCATTTCTTAATGTGGCACCCACAAGATTTGCGTGACATAGATAGATAGATAGATAGATAGATATCACATAACATGAAGCAGAACATGTTATGTACTTCATACTTCTCCTTTAGCATGGCATGCTCATGGTTTCACATGATACTGGTAATTTTCCACAAGTAAGTAGTTTTATTTTACATTCTAAGGTCGCCTTAAAGACTACATCATGAGCATCTGTATTCAAAACAAACTACTTCTTTTAATCTATGAGTTTGGTAAGTATTCTCTTTCCATATATTCTACTAGTTTCACAAGACAAACATGGTTCAGAACTTTATAGCTTAAATATAGTGACATATTTCATAAGAATATTTATAACAGTCACCCAGAGAATCATACAAAGCAGGGGCAGGATATCTTTTTGCACACTAAAGACCCAAGAATCTGGAGGATGGCCTGGATCCCATGGGAATGTCCTGCATGAGTCTCTCAGCTGAAGACTAAGAGCCCATGAAAATGCCTTCCATGAATCTAACTGGAGTCTAGGAGCCCTCTGAAATGTCCCATGCAGACCTGTTTCATAGAACTGTGATAGGATGACCCCAAGGTTGGATGTGGAAGCTAGTGAATCTATGGATGAAGGATGTGACCTAGCAGGCTGAAGGATCTTCCCAGGAGCCAGCAAGTGATGCTCAAAGTCAGAACCAGAGCTCCCCTGAAAAGTACCAGAATTATCCTCAGGCACAGTGAGGTCTTTAGTCTCTCCAAAGATGAAAACAAGCAAGCTCTTATAAGGAAAGCCAGCGTGATCAGCTTCTCCAGAACACTGAGCAGTGCACCATCTTACCCCATGGAGTCAGAAAGAGATGTTCTCTGATGCCACAGAAAGCTCTCGGATGTGATCCACAGCACTCTTCAATAACAATGAGGTCCTGAGCTCCCCTGAAGAGGAGAACAACCAAGTTAACCTGGAAAACCAGCATCACATGTCCCCCAGGAGAACAGCCAAGAACCAGCAGTTTTCAATAGTTCCAACAGCTTCCAACAGTTTCTTCTCTAATTCTACCTCTACTGTGGCTGACAACAATCCTCAGGTGGGCCTCAACAAGATGAGATCCTTGTTGGTGATTTTTGAAGTATCTACTGTGCAGATTTTTTTTTTCATGGTATCTCTGGCTACCTATATGTATTCAAGATTTCTAACTACTTTGTCCTCCAGTAGATTTCATATTTCTCTTTTAATATTTAGATCTTGGATCCATTTTGACTTTAGCTTGGTGCAAGGTGTTAAATATGAGTCTAATTTTAGACTTCAGTATGTGGAACGTCAGGTTTTCCAGCACCATTTGTTAAAGAAGCTATTTTTCTCCCACCGAACCTGTTTACCCTCTTTGCAAAAGATAAAGTGGCTGAGTATGTCTATAGTTGCATCAGCACCTTCT
>PVJA010007046.1:0-31091 GCA_004027025.1 Myocastor coypus
ATATATATATATATATATATATATATATATGTATATATATACATTATTATAATGGGCAGGTTGACCATTTTCTAAGTGTCTTCAAATACCAGCTTAACTATTAATTAGCAGAAGTAGTACAACAAACAAAATCAAAACACAGTGGTGTGTCAGCCTACACCTATAATCCCCAGTCAAGGAGCTGAGGCAAAGAGATCATGGAGAGTTCGGTCTGGGCTACTTAGAAAGTTTGAAGCTAGACTGAAACCCTACCTGGTCACTCTCTCTCTCTCAAACAAACAAACAAACAAACAAAAAAAAACATAAACAATAAAAAAACCAATATTTTAACAATTCTTTTGCTGTCCATTTCACTTTAAGAAGATAATTCATGCCCAGTGTGGTGGCACATGCCTGTAATCCTCACACACTCAAGAGGCTGAGCCAGGAGGATCATTGGGAGTGAGACTACCTTATGCTATAGATGAGCTGAAAGACAGCCTGAATTGCACAGCAAAACCTGTCTCAAAAATACAAAAAAAAAGATAAGGACAATTCAGTTGAACTCCGCTGTTGTGTTGGTCAAAGATGGAGTTAACTACATGATGAGCTGGCCAGATAGCCCAGAGAATTAAGGCCAGGGGTTCAATCCCCAGGCCTGTCATACCAGACCCTCCCCTAGGGCATGCTGAAAGATCAATTGAGACTGGGCTTGGTGGCACAAATCTGTAATCTCAACTCTTCGGAGGCTGTAAACGGACAGATCACTACAAGTCCGATCTAGTGAGACCCTGAACACCCCACAGACCCTTCCCTAAAATAAAAATGTGTGTGTGTGTGTGTGCATGTATGTGTGTGTATGTATATATAGAATTACCTGAAATCTCTTCCTTTTTAAAATAGTTTCTTGAGGGCCCGGCAGGATGGCTCAGTGGTCTAAAGCGCCTGCCTGGGAAAGCTTGGGCGGATTCAGGGACCGCGGTTCGATCCCCAGCACCACATGCTGCGCCAGCCCTGCCCTCAGAGCGGGCTGAGCCAGCCATAAAAATGAGTGAATAAACAAATAAAGGTTCTGAAACAAGAAAAAAAAATTAAAAATAAAATAAAATAATTTCTTGAAAAGACAGAACTACAAATCAAAAGATGTATCGCTTCTGGGTAAAAGAAAATCTTGTTATATTTGCCAGAGTTTAAAGGCTCGACCTTCCCAACTATAAATAGACATGCACCTTCTGGTTGAGGAAGAAGGGTATCTGCTTAGCAGTTCCCTTGTTAGCTCAGCTACTGTGCCCATTGCCCTTCCCCCAAGCACTTGGACATGGGCAAATTTCATATGGTTATAGTGGGTATCTTCTCCAACTGAGTTGATCCGAGTCCATCAAGAATTTTCCAAATGTCAAAAAAAAAAGAATTTTCCAAATGAAATAAAGAGGTAATCACTACAACATGAAAACAAAAATTCTTCACTGTCAAATAATGTTTCTACCATACAAAGAAAGTTAATCTAGTAAGAATGAAATCAACCTATTAAAAAAAACTGTGGACAGATTCTTAGTAGCATTCAAAGGGACCTGGTGTTGGCTATCCAGTACAGTGTAGCTGACTTAAATGTTTTTCCCATTATTGAGTTCAATCCATGTTTGCAGCACATATGTCCTCATGCCAGTGACTCCCCTCCCTTTCTGAAACCAAAAATCTGAATCTGGCTTTCAAAACGAAGAGTTCTGACTCACATCAAAATCCAGAAGTAGCCCATAATTAATCAAAATATTTATCATCACAGGTAAATACAATTAAAAGCAAAGTGCAAAATTTCCTGAACCTCTATCTTGAACTAAATCATGGTGGATACCCACATCTCATATTACTTCAAATATGTATATTCAATTGAAAAAGAAAATGCTAACTTCTTAAAGCATAGCACTTATTTTTTATTATTATTTTTAATTTTTTTTCTTGTTTCAGAACTTTTGTTTATTTATTTATTTTTATGGCTGGCTCAGCCTGCCCTGAGGGCAGGGCTGGCGCAGCATGTGGTGCCGGGGATTGAACCTTGGTCCCTGCAGCCCCCTAAACTTTCCTAAGCAGGTACTTACAAATACATTTTAAGGTTGGTTTATTGATTATTCCTGTTTTTTTCCCATTTTATGTAAGCATTCTTTGAAGAAAGAGCTAATTTACTAAAATTCATTTAGTAAAATCTCTTCTACCCTCCCCTCCACCCTGACCTTTTAAAAAATTTTTAAAATCATTTATTTATTTGGTACAGGGTCTCACTACACAGCTCAATAGTGATCCTCCTGTCTCAGCCTCCCAGACACTGAGATTACAGGTGTGCCAACACCCAGTTCCTTGTGTTTGCCAGGCAGGCACCCCCATGCTGACCTTTCAATGAATTCTTTCCAATATTCCACTGATAGGATGACCCAACTTAAGGTTATCAACTAGCCATAAAAACATTCCTAAAGTATTAATTCATGCAAGTAGTAAGCTCCTCCCAGGTCCTATCCTGTATACTGGAGATAAGAGTGACAAGGAAGGCAGAGCTCATTCTTGTTCTCATGGCCAGTAAATTCTGCAGGGAAGATAATAAACAATAATTGACCACGGCTATTTTAAAGAAACACATAGCCGGGCGTGGTGGCTCACGCCTGTAATCCCAGCACTCGGGAGGCTGAGGCAGGAGGATTGGTGCGAGTTCGAGACCAGCCTGGGCTACAAAAGTGAGCTCAGGACCAGCCTCAACTGCATAGCGAGACCCTGTCTCAAAAAAAAAAAAATAAATAAATAAAAAAATAAAAAAAAATAAAGAAACACAGACTAGGGAGGCTGAGGCAGAAAGACAGCTGAAAGTTCAGGGCCAGAGTAAACTAAATATTGACACTGTATCTAAAAAGAGGGAGGAGGAAAAATTTAAAAAAAAATGTGTGTTGTATGAAGAGGCTCCTTGTGACTGAAAAATGGCTAGGATTTAGAGGCTGCTTCATTGTGATCTCTTTAAGGTGGTAGCACTGGAACTCAGATTAAAATAACAAAAAAGACTTACACAGCAATCTCAGCACAGTGAAGGAGCCAAA
Source organism: Myocastor coypus (assembly GCA_004027025.1). Taxonomy (NCBI): domain Eukaryota; kingdom Metazoa; phylum Chordata; class Mammalia; order Rodentia; family Myocastoridae; genus Myocastor; species Myocastor coypus. Next base: position 3,057 of record PVJA010007046.1, read on the forward strand.
GAACAAAGTGATTAAGGTAAAGAGACAGGAACGAGCTTGTTGCGTAGGTGTGGCTAAGAACAATAAACAAGAAGGGCCTTTGAAATTCCCTAAGGTTTCTGAGATGGCCAAGGGCCAGATCTTACAGTGGGGTGGAGAGAGGGCAGAGGGGAAGAGGTTTGTAGGCTAAGGAAAGTCATCTGTATTTTATACTTAATCTGATGAAAGTTTCTGATGAAGAAGAAAGACAAACTGACATTTGCTGGGCATCTAAGTTAGTAAATGCATTTGTGGAAAACTTTACTTCATTCAAAGTCAGGAGCTATAAATAAGGAAGGAAACACCACGACGAAAGGAAAATACTCAATATGCATTCAGTTTTACTATGCCTATAATTCCAGCCCTCAGGAGGCTGAGTCAGGCCAGCCTAGTGAGGCCAAGTACAGTCTAATCTCATGAGACCCTGTTTCAAAAGAACAAAACAGAAAAAGAAGTAATTTTATAACTAAAACATCAGGAAAAGTAACCCAACTACAAAACCCTAAACAAAATTTATTTTATTTTATTTTATTTTTTCGTCTTTTTGAGACAGGGTCTTGCTATGCAGTTCAGGCTGGCCTTGAACTCACTTTTGTAGCCCAGGCTGGTCTCAGACTTGCACTGATCCTCCTGCCTCAGCCTCCCAAGTGCTGGATTACAGGCGTGCGTCACCACGCCAAGCCCAAAAATTTATTGTTAAATCTGTAATAAATGTGATAAATATACAACTTTAGCTAGTTAAATAACAGAATTAAAGAACACTTATGGCTACTGAGTTAAATTCAGACAAAGGCAAAACAGATCGGTGAGAGTCATCTGTTGTAACTTTCGACAATGAAAACATGGTCAAACTAGATCAGAAAGAACAACTTAGGTAACCTTTACAACTTGGTGGACACTGAGCTCACCTCTTGTTATTTGATACAAAAAAAATGTGAATATGCTGGGGAAAGCAAATGTAAGAATCACAATCCCCCTACTTACCACAAAGTAAAAGTCCATTGAGGACACAGACACATACTAGAGCACAACCAAGTATGTATTCTTTTTCACTTACATTGTATCTCCCATTCCAATTAAGTCTTTTTTTAGTTCAGTATTTGACATTTTGCAAACAAGAGAACTAAAGCTTATATAAAACTCAAGAGACTGGGCCAGGGAGATAGCTCAGTGGCTTAAGGGCCTGCCTGGAAAGCACAAAGTCCTGAGTGAGATCCCACGCACCCCCCCCCCAAAAAAAAAACTCAAGAGGCAAATAAAATATATTTAAAAGAGGGGCTGGGGAGATAGTTCTGTGATACAAAAACTTGCCTGGCAAGTGCAAGGTCGTGAGTTTGAACCCTGGTCAAAAAAATAAATAAATAAAATAAAATAAAATAAAAAATCCAAAAGATGCAGTATTTATGAACCTAGATTATTTTTTTCCAGACTATTCACAGTGAGAACTATTCTTGAGAAAATTTCAAACCACAGCCTTTAAAACTATACCATCTCCATGCATATTTATCAAAAGATCACTAGTATGCTCTTACAGTTTTTTTTTTAAAGAATTTTTTATTTTATTTATTTATTTTTTTCTTGTTTCAGAACCTTTGTTTGTTTATTCACTCATTCTTATGGCTGGCTCAGCCCACCTGAAGGGCAGGGCTGGCACAGCATGTGGTGCCGGGGATCAAACCGCGGTCCCTGAAGCCGCCCAAGCTTTCCCAAGCAAGTGCTTTAGACCACTGAGCAATCCTGCCGGGCCCCAGCTCTTACAGTTTTTAAAAGCCACTTTTCCTGTCACTACCAGTTCTTACTTCTAGAAAAATCACTTGCAGTGTGACTTGTCAGACCAAAAGAACAAACCAAGCAACATATCCACTAGCAAAACTGATCTGAGTCATTCATCTGGAAGAAAATGCTGGGCAACTGAGAGTAGATGTAACCAGCCCGCCAGATCCCCAAAGTATCTGACCAAAAAAGGTGGAAAATAGCAGGTAGGGAAGCAATACAGTGGAGGGTCTATAGACACACACAGACACACACACAGACACACACACACACACACACACACACACACACACACACCTTACCTATCTACCTGATCAACCAACCACACTCTGCCATAGACAATTAAGTGATAAGAGCAGGGTAAGCCTGTGAAACGAACAAACTTCCATTTTGTAATACCTGGTCTGTCTTATCCTGAGGAAAGATGAAATACTAGTCTCTTAGATGTATTATCCTTGGATTTTAAATTTACTGAATAATTTTTAAACTCATTTTTAAGCATTCTTTTATTACAAGAGAGTATAAGGATCTTTATTCAGTTTTAAATCAGAAATTCTAGTTTCAATTAACTAAGCAGCTCCCTTCTGACAATGCGGCCATCCGATCTGGGAAGTCTCCAAATGATAATGGAATCAAATCAACCAAGACCTCTTATCAATAACCTTTACTTTAAGTATGCTGCATGTCTCCAGTGTCTTGGGTGTTCTCATCACTAACAAGGAGCAAAGGGCATGTCCCAGGGAACCATGACAACCTAGCATTACCACCACCTGCTCCTATTCCAGGTCTGTCCCTGGAGCCTCGTCATCAGATGAAAACCTAAAGCTACTGCCATGTTATATTCAAAAGTAGAAACTGAGAAAGTACTAAGTTATGACTGGATAGCACATGAGGAAAAGAACTCAAGAATTAAGAGCCAATCTGAGCCACAGGATCACTTATGAGTCAAAGTTTGGTTTAGCAAGACAAAACAATATGGAATGAACATGTACTTTGAAACTGTGAAAAAACAGCCAGATGTGTGGGGATCAGTAGGTGTACAGACCAAAACCCAGGAATTACAGTCACTGAACAGCAGCACATCATATTAGGTCAAGGTTTAAACTGGGAAAGGGGAGGAAAGAACAAGAGGGAACAGACTCTGAAGAATACGTAAGTATAAGAAACTAGGGGACAAACTCAAATAATATCCCAGTACAGATCCAAGTGCTAACGTTCGTGCTCTTTGTTTTTTTTTACCCAGGTTTTGAGTATACATACTCCTTGCGTTCCCAGTGTACCTACAAAGTTTGCAAGATTTCACAGGTGCCAAAAACTGCAAAGCACAAAACAAGTGTCAAAGCAGAGCCTCATAATTCTTACTATATATAAACAAGTCAAAGGGGGCAAGGAATGTGCCCATTTGGGCAGTGTGCTGTTCTACTTGTATCTGAGTCACCTTCAAAAGGGAAAGGATCTTTATCTAGAGCTGCTTCGGATTTTACATCCCCCCCCCCCCGGCTTATACTTACATTTAACATCAATTATTATATAACATCTTTCACAAAACTGAACATATAAACTTTGGTATCCTAGTAATGTGTAATCTCACATTAAACACATGACAACAAATATGACATATCTATGTTCAGTCATGCAGTGTGTCAACAACTTTCTCATTTTGAACACTGGTTCTAAACCTATAAAAAATTACAGAGCTGGGCATGCTGCCCCACACCTGTAATCCCTTACATTTAGGAGGCAGAAAAATGAGGAATGCCACAAGTTGGAGGTCTGCCTGAACTACACAATGAAACCATGTCTCAACTAAAAATAATTTTTTAAAAAAACTACAAAGTTGTACTCTTTTGAGTAAAATTTTAACTCACTGAATAAAATCATCATTTTAATTAAAATTAATGTACAGGCTCATAAAAGCATTTTCTAGTGAAAAATAGGTTATAAAAACAAAGTATACCAAATTGCTAAACTTTTTTTTTTTTTTTTGCAGTGCTGGGGATTGAATGTACAGCCCTGAACATGCTAGATGAGTGCTCTACCACAAAGCCACATCCCCATCCCTAAAGTATCAACTCTTAAAAACTTACCTGTTATTTTTGCAATATCCATTTTGTTATGTTATACATATTTTTGGTAAAAGCTCATGAGCTGGGCATGGTGGTGCACCCCTCTAATCCCAGCAGTCAGAATGATGAGGCAAGAGGATTGCTCCAAGTTTTAGGCCAGCCTGGGCTACACACAAAGTGAGCTGAAGGCCACCCTGAACTGCATAGTGAGGCCCTATCTCAAAGACAAAAAAAATAAATAAAAAGTTCATGTCATCATTTGCAAAATAAAAATTTTTCAAAGGCAGTATTTTTTGAAATGACTGACCCAAGCGGTAGCCACTTATAACCAACCACGCTTCATTTAGGGGCTGGAGAAACGGAATGCAAGTTCTTTTTTTAAGAACAGCAGCAACCATTTTTCCCTAGATAGCTTATATAAGTGTGACCAAATTCAGTATGTTACTGTAAACAATATATATATATATGTGTGTGTGTATATATATATATACATATATCTACATATCTATATGTCTATCTATATATATCTATATCTATATATCTATATATCTATATATACATACCAGACACATAACAAAGCTCCACGGTACACAATCTCACTCTAGAGCAAGGAAAGTTTTACCCGCCACCAAATTCAGTGCCAGCCCACTGACTGGAAATCGTAATTGTGCTATCTCTGTCACTGCCATAACAACCATGACAAGTTTACAGAATAATCCATATGAGGTATTATTTTCCTGCAGCTAACAGCAAAAGCAACTAGTATTTACAGAGTACTCCCCCATGCCACTTTACATGCAAGCTCCATTCAATTCTCACCAAATGCTCAGTGAAGAATTAACTTTTATTCCCATTTTTCAGAAGTACAAACCAACTGCAATGATTACATAAATTCTCAAAGCCCTACACACAATAGTGGAAGTGACAGGATTCAACCAGATGTATGTGGCTGAAGCTCTTTACTCTGTAACATCCTACATTGAATTTCCTGCCAGATCCAACAGATCCCGTTACTGCAGAGAGGGTCACTGCCCCAAGGAATGCTAGGTGTCAATTCACAGGGGTGGAGACTTAATGCACAAAACCAGGTGGCACCTTTCCCGGCAGCTGCCTCAGCTTAAGTTGTAAATGATGGGCACAACTAGAAGGAAAGTTCCTTTATTGGTGAACTAAACAGCCAATGAAGAGTTACAAATAACCCAATTACAAGTGGTACCAACTGAACCAAAAATAAAATTGGGATCTGACTGGAGTCAGTAAGAAAGTTGACAGGCTACAGTGTGACCCATTCAGTAACAGAATCTATAGTTTAACAAATCCAATTATACTAAAGATTGTCATCATTATTAAAATAAACTACTAAACTGTGATAACCTCAATTTTAATTTGATTCTGAACTCTTGAGAAACCTGTACCTTACAAATAAGAAACCAAAATCTTCTTTTAGGGTTTGTACTGAATTATTTCTAATTATGAAGCTTACAAAGGACTCAAAAATCACCAATTCACTTTTCTGAAGACCCACTATCAGAAATGAACCAACAATGCTTAATTATATAACTACTCTAATTCTGCCAAGAAATCTGAGATGAAGGGAGAACAGAAATACTCAAGATCCTATTCTCTAGTAACTCACCAGAGAAAGAGGGGGGTGGGCAGACAGGACAGGACAGGACAAGACAGGATAGGATAGGACAGGACAGGACAGGACAGGACAGGACAGGACAGGACAGGACAAAACTAACCATGCTTTTTCTCTTTCTTGTGACATTCAAGTTGATGGTTTTTTGTTGTTTTGCTTTTGGTATCAGACTCAAGATCTTGCTCTTGCCAGGCACTGTGCCACAGAGCTATACACCCAGCCCTGACCAAGTTGAGAACAAAAAATCTTAACTGGATGCTTCACTTTTTCACAATTACTTTTTCCAAATGGCACACTCCCCCACAAGCAATATTATCATTATGTACTACAAGCATGTACTGATAAAAAAATAAAACTGTCCAGGCAAGGTGGCGCACAATTGTAATCCCAGCACTTAAGAGGAGGCTGAGCAAGAGAATCAGAGTTCGAGATCAGCCTGGTCTACACAGTGAGTTCAAGACCAGCCTACACCACATGGTAAGACTGCATCATAAATAAAAAGAAAATTCAAAAAATAAATAATAATAAAGATGTATGCATATCCATGGCAGAGGGGCAGCACAGGGTGAGCAGGGAGTCATATTCGAACAATTCAAAAGTTTTACATAAAAATAAGTCTCCTCACATGTAACAAAATAATCCAACCAATCCAACCTCCAGTTCTCATCTCTTTGGGATCTTTCCAGAGTAAATCTCAGTATATCCACATACAGCTATTCTGCACCCTCTTGTCCACTGCCTTCCCCTTCTTAAATAAGAATAGACTATATAGGCTTTTCTGTCCTTTTTTGTTTTTTTCCACATATCTATAATAAAAGCCTAACAAGAAAGTCATAAAAGCAATAAACCTAAACAAATTTATAAGGCCAACATTTCACACTAGCTGTTAAAACTGGTGACTTCTCTTGGCCTAAGGAAATCTAAAGACCAAAGTTAATCCCAATGAGGATCTATTATTCTGTTTTAAGTTTTGTTTCTGCACAGAATGGGAAAACTCTTAACGCAAAAAATGCCTATACAGTACTCCTAACCCCTATCTACATACTGTATAGACTATACACTGCATAAAGACGACAAAGGCAATTCAAAGAAAACCCATCACTTTACATGGAAAAAAAACATTAAGTATATAGTATATACAAAAAGATGCTAAATATAATGGTTATATTTTAAATGTCATACTGTATAAAAATCATAATAAAAGGAGAAACTATGGAAATTCATTATCTATTCCCATTATCTTATTTCAGAAACTCAAAGTACATGACCCAATCACTTTTCACTGTGAGTTAATAACATGATATAGCCACTACACAAAAAAGGAACAAGATTAGTATATACTACCCAATTAGTCTGAGAAATTAAAGGGAAAACATAAACAACTTCTTCCTAGTCCACAGGCTGTGTTCTATGTTTAGCTGAAGGTTAATCACCAAAATTTGATATAACTATAACACATAGCAGCAAGATGCTTGTTTACTGTTAATGTGATGTGCTTTCCAGATTACTGATCTAACCTGTAGATTTCTAATCAGATATTCTTGACCAAAAATCCTAAAAATGACAGAATCTTCAAATTTTCATGTAGTAGTTGAAATATTAAATATAGTCATTCAATTATTGAGGTTTTGTTTGTTTTTTATGTATTTGGTACAAGGTCTCACTACGCAGCTCAGACTTGTAATGATCCTCCTGTTTCAGCCTCCTCAGCACTGGGATTACAGGCAGGCAGGCCTCCAAACCCAGTCTTGGTGGCCTGCTCAATGTACTCTGCATGGGTCCAGCATGGCATGCAGTACAGGGATTGAACCCAGGTCCCTGTGTTTGCCTGGGCAGGTGCTTAGACTGATAAGCTATCATCCATGCAGCTCAATTATTGGTTGAACGAACAAACTTTAGACATTTTTTTTTTGTAATGCCAAAGACTGAACTCAAAGCTTCCATTCAAGCACTCCCTCAAAGCTACATCTGCAATCCTTTTTAAATTTACTTTACAGACAAGGTCTCACTAAACTGCCCAGGCAGAGCTAAAGCTTGCTTATAATTCCAAATAGCTGAGATTAGAGGTTGGCACCGTCATATATGGCTCATCTGATCATCTTGATACACACCTTACAGAACATAAATGATTTACCCACATAACCATAGTTCTGCAAAAACCCATTTAAAAACTGACAGCTTACTATTGGATCCATGTTAGAACACTACCCCCACTATTCTAGCAAATACATGCTAAGAATAAAACATCACACTTAAAAGCTGAATCACAGATTGTCTTACCAGGTTCTACCCTTTTAGAGAGCTAAAAAGGTCAAAAAGAAAAGTCCTGATACCTTTGATCGCAGACAAAACAGAAAACATCAAGTAGATTGCTATCTTATTTCTAAAAATCTTCAATGTGTTAAAATAATTAAAAGTGTTAGGCTAGAGGAATAGCTCAGTGGTAGACTCTCCTAGCCTGTGTGAGGCTCTGCACTGGGTCCTTAGCAACACTCTTAAAAAAAAAAAAAGAAAAACTTTTGCTGGGCATGGTGGTGCACACCTGTAATCAATCCCCAAGCCACATGGTAAGCCTGATTTAAATAACAAGATCTTGCCATACACATAACCTTTATTTTTTCTTAAATATGAACATACAGAATACAATTTCACGTGACTGTTCTCTTGTACTGGAATGACCATCTCTGATCTTTGATCAGCAAGTTTTCTTGTTTTTCAAATACCTCTTGAAGGAAGTTTTCAGTAAACAGCAAAACTCTCCAGTTTAAACACAGCACCCATTCTTCCCCATTCATCCCCCAAACATTCATGTCACATACACTTTTTTTGTTGTTGTCTTTTTGAGACAGGGTCTCGCTATGCAGTTCAGGCTAGCCTTGAGCTCACTTTTGTAGCCCAGGCTGGTCTCGAACTTACACTAATCCTCCTGCCTCAGCCTCCCAAGTGCTGGGATTACAGGCATGTGCCACCACACCCAGCTCTACACATACACATTTTCTTAATCCACACTCTTTCTACTTTTACTGAAACTTACTGACTCTTACAGAGCTGATATTGGCTTTATCAATTTTCAGTTACAAATCTAAACTCAGAATGAAAGCATTGCCGGGCGTGGTGGCGCACGCCTGTAATCCCAGCACTTGGGAGGCTGAGGCAGGAGGATTGGTGCGAGTTCGAGACCAGCCTGGGCTACAAAAGTGAGCTCAAGGCCAGCCTCAACTGCATAACGAGACCCTGTCTCAAAAGGACAAAAAAAAAAAAAAAAAAAAAAAAAAAAAAAAAAAAAAAAAAAAGAATGAAAGCATTCAACTCACTCTGCTCAACTCAAAATCATGCCGGAAAACTTAAATTTTAAAACTAAATATTGAAAACTTCTTAAAAGATTTTTGAAAGGATGTAACACCATATTAGTTGTATTTTGAGTCAATTACTCAGGTTGGTTAGAACTATTATGGTACAACCCTACAATAAAAGTGTACTGAAGAAGATGGTTAAAATAAAGTCTTCTGGTCGAATAAACCTATTTACACTATAGAGACTCCGCCATAATAAATGTTAACAGGTTAACAGTAATGGCTCAAATGAGATTACAATGTGGTCAAAATGTGGTAAAAGAGTAACAGCTGAAAACACAACCTTAGCAGACACTGTGGTGAACCCATGTGATCCCAGTTACACAGGAGGCTGTGATAGAAGATTACAAATCTGAAACCAATCTGGCCAATTTAGCCAGACCCTGTCTCAAAATACAATTTAAAAAGGACTAGGCACGCCTAGAGATATAGCTAAGCAGCATAAGTGACTGGCAATCCCATTAGATTCCTAGTACCAAAAATAAAAGGAAGGAAGGAAGGAGGAGGGAAGGAAAGAGAGAAAGGGGGACAGAAGGATGGATGGGGAATATAACTCAGTAGTAGTTTGCCTAGCATATTTGAGGACCTGAGTTTGATCTTGAAAACACACACACACAAAGCCACAACCTTACAGAGGTACACCACCTAAGAAATAATGAGGAAGCAGCCTGAAAGGTAAAAATGAAATCTAAGAGCACAAACAGGGTCAGGGGGATAGTTCAGCAAAAAAAAAAAATGCCTGCCTGGCAAGCGCAAGGTCCCAAGTTTAGTCCCTGGTACCAGAAGAAAAAAGTCTCAAGACTTTTGGGACACAAATAATAAGATGTCTAGCATGCATACAGTTTGAACACCCCAACAAGAAAATCCAACATACTCACAAATCCAAAACATTTTGATCAACATGATCTAGTAAGTGGAAAATTCCACACAGGATATGATATCTCTCAAGATGCAATAAAAACGCTGTATAAAATGTCTTCAGGTGATCTGTACAATGTGTATATGAAACGCAACTTACTTTTCACACTTATTCTTGGGTTCCCTTCCAAAGATATCCTATTATGTACACAGATATATATTCTAAAATAGACAAAATCCAAAATTCCAAACACTTCTGGGTCTCAAATTTTTCTGGTAAGGAATACTCAACCTGTATAACTAGTAAGTCAGTGATGGGGAACCTTGTAACAGTGCCCAAACTGCAACACACAACCATTTATTTATTGCAAAGTTCCAAATACTACAATTTAATCTGAACACTGAGGTTTTAGAAAACTCATATATTAATATCATTTGTCTTAAAAAGACAATGTCAAAAGTTTGCATAACTGGTTAACCTACTTGCTCTGAGATGACTCTTATGTTAAATTTTACTTCAATAACCACTGCTACTATATACCACATTATAATCAAAATGACAAACCTACCCATTCTCACTTAACTTCACCAAAAACTTTTCTCACTTTCTTCCTTATCAACTCTGGCATTAAAATGGAAATAAACAGTTTAATGTGAATAAACCTTAGAAGTCTAACTTAAAGATAATCTCTGTTACACACCAATAGCTGAGCAGGGGTAACACTGATCTCACGTTAATATAAGCCCATATAAATGAAAATGGTACAGAGCCTTTGATACAAAAACTAAGAAATCTGCCAAATACTAAGAAAAAGATTTTCTTCTTTCAAGAAGCATAATATGTAGTAGAAGCATAATATGTAGTTGAGGCAAGATGATACATAGCCATGAAACAATCACTAGATTCGCGATTTATATTCATTAAATGTAACAGAATCGGAGTCAAAACGTCAGAACAGGCTTCACAGAAGCAAAGCTAAAACTAAGCTATAAAAAGGATATAGGGGAGGAATAACAAGAACAAAACCAAAGACGTAGTGAATATGGAAAAAATGCAGAATATGAGAGGCAGGTAAAAATCCATCCCAGTTGCAAAGCGTGGGAAATAAAGCTGACTAAGTAGAATGAAGCTTTAAAAGCTAGACTGAAGCATGTGAACTCAATCCAGTTGGCAAAAGGAATCCATTATGGGTTCTCCAGCAGGGAAGTGACATGATGAAACTAGTACTTTAAATAAATTACACTGTCAGTAGTTACAGAGGATAAGATAGAAAAGAAAGGTTGCTTAGGAGAAACCAACTAAACAATGTAATCAATAACCCAAACCTAAAACCACTCACTTATTCTTCATTCACTGAGGATAGTGGACTTTTAGGTAAGAATACTGGCCTACCAGTCAGCCAAATGGGGCCTAAATCTCTACTGTTGCCCCTTTTACTACCTGAGACTTTATTTGTTCATTGTTAAAAAGAGTATGGGAGATTGAGATTATCACAGGTCCTTGTTTAAGGCCCAGTATAGTCCTGACCTCAGTAGCAAATATTGCAGAATTAAGAATGATTTAAAAGAACTTTTTAAAAGAATGGGCAATGAAAATAAACCAATGTTCAGATATTCTGGACAAAAGATCATGAAAGAATTGAAAATACACAGCAAAGCCTATTGTGTGAGTACACTCCTGAATCTCAGCATTTGGGAGGTTGAGGCAGAAGGTTTGCAGTAAATTGGAGGCCAGCCTGGAATGTAGTGTACTACAGGGGCAGCTTCAACTATACACCAAGATCCTATCTCAAAAGAAAGAGGCCAGCCAGACAACTTGGTGGACTAAAGCGCCTGCTTAGGCAGAACATACGAACCAGGGTTTGATCCCCCGTGTGCCCTGGCAGTCCTGCCCTGGGGTGCACTGAGGTGGCACATGTCTATAATCCCAGCACTTGGGAAGGTGGAAACAGAATCACTACAAGCCCGATCTACATAGTGAGACCCTGTAGATCCTGTAATAAATATATAAAAAGAAAGACAAAAAGTGAGAACTCGGATGAGCCAGGTATGGTGGCAAATGGCTGTAATCCCTGCTACTGAGGAGACTGAGACTAGAAGATCTCCAAGTTTACGATAAACTTGAACCACTCAGGAAGACTCTTGCTCAATACTATTTCATTTTTTGGTTTTTGCTTGTTTTGTTTTTCGGTGGAGGGTTCAATTCCAGGTAGAGATGGAGAGGGACAGGACCAGGGGGGCTAGGAAAAGAAAGAGGAAAGGAAAAACAGGAGAGAAAGAAGAGGAGGAGAAAACAGACAGACCTACTGGATGTGATCAACCTAAAAGACTGAAGATATTGCTGGATCCATCCTTAAGAGTTCCTTTTAACCTAGAGTTTGAAAATGTTTCAAATACAGTAATATTTACAAACTCCAAACCTAGCTGAGCAGAGACAAAAAGCATCCAAAAGAACCACCAATGCACCAACCAGCATCGACAAAGGTTACCACATCCAGACCCCAATCATAGCAACATCCACTTAATTCTTCAAGGTGTATATAACTTTTAAATCACAACTTTTCAGAATAAACAAATCATGCTAAACTTATTTAAAAAATGTTGCCCTGCATTCTAAGTGTTTTCTGTGACATTACGCCCCCCACTAAAACTAATAACTAAAATGTAATACAAAACCAAACCCATCAGCAGTAAGTACTGCTCTAAAATAATTGGTAGGTCAAGCCCACACATATTAACTCACCTAAAAGTTTCAACTCAATGAATTCTAGATTGTCCCTATTGCACAGGTTAAGAAACTAGGACAAAGCACGTATCACTTCCCCAGCATCACACAGCCGGCAAGAAATACAGCCTGAGTTTCAATACAGGTAGCTCCAAGTCTCTGGCTGTACAACAACACAAATAATTAAGTCGACTTTTCTTATACAAATTTCAGGACTATATGTTCTCAAAATTAAGCACATTATTTGCTTTCCCGCTTTAGTTTAAAACATGGAATATTTATTTTCTTAATTCAGCTGGCATTATTTCATACAAGTTTCTTTCACCCCCACCAATCTTGAAGTAGGAAATACAGCAGCTTGTAAGATTACATCTTATTAAATAGCGCTAGGGAGTTAAACACAGTGATATGAATCTTAGGAATTTCATTTATCCATGCAATCACTTGACCTAGTTAGTAGACAGAGGCCCGACCATAGAAATACAAACTTGACCAAATACATGAGCGTTTTATAAGGCTAACTACACACTAACACTGACAAAATAGCCGTGAAATTTTGTCACAAGTATGCTCACGTACAAAGAACATGGACTAGGGGTCAAAGAGACCGAAGTTTGAATCCTGGTGCAACCTCTAATCACTTTGCAGCCTTGACCAAGTGAATTAAATCCTTTGCACTGTTTCATCATCCACAAATAAAGGCCAACACTATGGACCTCACAGGATTAGCCTGTGGTATAAGTGACACAGAAAGCACCTCACACCACCTACAGGGGAGCCTAGGCTGAATCCCTTTCTTCTAGCTCTACAGTAAAAGGGTATTCATTGTACCTTTATTGAACACAATCCCAGAAATGGTAAGCAGTCAAATCTCCAGCTCTCTCACAGAACTGTTGCTGCTGCTGCTGCTACTGTTGCTTTTAAACTTTAAGGTTCTGTAGGTGGTGGAGTGGTGTCCACAGTGAACAGCCATTTCTTTTACTATATGGCCATGGGGTCCCAAACTCTCCATCATGAAGAAATTTTGAGTATAAAACATAAATGTCTCATATAAGTTGCTTTTGTTTTTTTATTTTCTGTGACTTAACACTGCAAATATTGCTTTTGAACAGTCAAATACACACGTTCTAGAAAAATGTTAAGTTCCAGGGAAAGCTAATGTTTTATCATACCAACCCTAACCTCAATTCATGTTGTGGATTCTTTTTAATAAATAATTCCAAAAATGAACGACCTCAACCAATTTTTTACATGACTCCATCTAAATTTGTTGAGTCAGAAATTCTTAGTAATCTGTCATAAGCTGTGGAAGGGGGTTTTCCTTTGTCAGCTACTCACCTAATCAGGCTGTACTTGTATTACATTGATGTACTAATGTATCTATTCAACAGGTTGATGCTCCAAAGGTCTATTTATCACATCCCCTTTTATCAGTAACCCTTGTTTACTGCCCTTTCCCCCTCAACTGCTTGCAAGGCTCCCAGCACAAAGTATTTCTTGGTAGACAGGTATGATAGTAATCATGAGAAAAAACTTAATTAGGTTTGCAGAACAGAAGTCTTAAAAAGATTCCTGGACATACTGTATTAAAAAGTTACTAAAATGCTTCACATTTCCTTGATACAACTAGTACAAAACTCCAACTGTAGTAAGGAGTCATTCCACTTATCAACTGGATTTTTATAAGAACCAAAGCTGGTATGTCAGAATAAAAATATCTTACACTGAGCGTGAGCTTTGTAACAATTTTTAAGTCATTTGTAATTCCTCCTTCAAAATAAGAAACTTTTTTCAGGCACATACTATTTTCATCCCCATACTTTGTATTTTGTCTTACAATTCTATAGGTCTGAGTCTAACCATGCAAATTCAAAAAAAAAAAAAAAAGCGTTAATGACTATGATTAAATACAGCAGAAATGAAAAACAAAACGCACCCCTCATACCCACACGAGGAGAAAAACCTCGATAGAAAAGCAAAGTATAAACACACATCACATGCTCAACCACTCTTTAGACATTCTTTCTTTTCTCCCCTCCTCCACAGGTAAAGGCAAACTATTTCTGGAACTCCTAATGACAAGTGGGAGCCTTGCCACGACTCCCCTAAGACTATCCAACACGCACAATGTTTTCTGGAGATGAATCTACCCCATCTCTCCAAATCTTAAACTTAAGAGTGAAAGCATAAAGTTCCAAGAAGTCGGGATTTCTGCAATAGACCAATGACTATGGGCCTTAACAAAAATGAACACAGATCACATTGGGAAACTGAAAAAGGCACTGGCTCTCTTTAAGTGTGTAAGAACATTTACTGCAAGTTGTTTTAGGTAAGTGGACAAAAACACCATGACAGGGTCTCGCTTTAATCAAATATGTGAAGGGGTAAAAGGAAAGAGAATTATACCGGGGTGTGTTCAGTCTAAAGGGTCGGGCTAAAAATAACACATCATTCCACCCACATTTTATTAACAAAATGTTTGTGCTGATGCACAAGATTCCTGACTGGAAAACAAGAAAGCCAACAGTCAACTTCCCTAAGTCAACCGCAAATAACATACATAGGTACTTCATCCCTGGCGCTGGCAAAGCCCAAAATTTTAAATACTACTGTAAACTCTATAGACACTCAAGAAATCGGATTTCACTAGGTTCTAACACTTTCCGTGTATGATCATTGGAATTATTTTACAATGTTAGATAACCCAACAGCATTTCTCTCCAGGCGAAACAACCGAAATTCTACAAGGAGCACACCATTTTCACAACCCAATTTTTATGCCCTTTGCCACGACACTGATATGTATTATTTCAGCAAATTAAGAACTTCCAAAAATACTGAGCACTTTAACACACGCCTGGCCTCCTTGGAGCTACCACTGAAGATTAATACTCCACTTAAATAAAAGTCTGCTCCTGTTCAACGACAAACAAAAAATTTTTTAAAAGCTTGCTATGTATGGATTGCAAAGAGGAAGTTAGGGAGACACCACCTCACAACGTGGCCTTCACACAGAAAATAATGCGACTCCGTGCCACCCCAAACTTACCAGGAAGCTGGCAGTAACTTTGCCAATTCTACACTTCCGAACCCAACTTCTAAGCGCTCTGCCCACCGCCTCCCGCCGAGGACGCGGGCGCCCGGTCGCACCCAGGCGCGTCCCGGCCAGGCCCGGCCGGCGGCCCCTCCCCCGCCCCCGCCCCTCCCCCACCGCGCCCCGCCCCCGCGCGGCCCCCAACGGCCACAGCGCCCCGCCGCCCGCCGGGGTCGCCCGCCGGGGACGCGCCCTGCGGGGAGGGAGCGCGTCCGTCCGCATCGCGCCCGGGGCTCAGCGAAAATCGCGTGCACCCAGGCGCTTTCTCCCCGGCTAAAAATAGGCTATAAAGAAGTCGGCCTCATGATGGCTCCTTGATTCAATTTGCTGAAATTCCTTTCCCGAAAGCCTTCCCCGCCTCACAGCCACAGCGCACAAAAACGGGGGGTGTCAAGGCACGAAGGGTGCGAAAGGGGGAACCAGGCCGAGGCGCACATTTTTGGGAGACAACAACATAATTAGGGTGAGGATCCCCCCAGACCAGCAAGCCCGAAAGGGGGGATGGGGACGAGTGGGCAGGCACGTGAGCGCTTCCAAGCCGGCCGCGGAAGGGGGATGGGGCCCGGCCGCCCGCCCCTCCCCCACCGCGCCCCGCTCCCCCCATCGGCCGGGCCACGCCACCCCACGCGCGCCCCTCCCCCGCCACCCCCCCCCGCAGGCCGCCCCCACCTGGGGTCCGGCCCTCGCTTACCTGGACGCCGCGGCCTCCGGCTCTGCTCCCCCCTCCCGGGACTGGAGCACGAGGAAACTCCCCTCCTCGCCGCCGCCGCCTCCAACCACCCCCAAAATAACCCCTCCGGGGGGTGCGAGGCAATTATAACCCCGCGAGGCAGGCGCGGGGGATGGGCGCGGGCGGGCGGGCCCCAGGTGGCGGCGAGGTGCTCCGCGCGGGGGAGGGGCGGGGGCGCACGCGGCCGGCGGGGGCGGGGGCAGGGCGCGAGCGCGGAGAGGAATTGAGGCAGAAGGTAAAAGCTGTTACTAAGGGAAAGAGCCAAACGGTTCGGAGCAGCCAACGGCTCAGACACTCAACACTGGGGAGAGAGGAATGGGGACCAGCCAGGCACAAATGAGCTCGCGAAGCCCGCGGCGGCGGCGGCGGCGGCGGCGGCGGCGGCGGCCGCGCAGCAAAACAAACCCGAGCGGCCTGCGCCGGGCGGGCGGGCGGGCGACGGGCGACGGGGGGGAGGGGCTGCCGGAGGGGGAGGGGCGCGGGCGGCGGCGCGGCGGGGGGGGTAGGCGGCGGCGCTGGGGGCTGGGCTTGCGCGGCGCATTCTTTTAAAAAGCGAGCGGCCCCGCGGGCATGGACAGCGCCCCTCCCCCGCCGCCCCTCCCCCTCGGCGCGCGGCGTGGGGGAGGGGAGCCGCGTGGAGACGCCGCCGAGCCTCCGCGGGCCGCGCGTGTGTGAGAGCGAGCCCGCCGGCCATGGGGACGCGCGTGTGTGCCGCGGCGGCGCACACCTTTGTGTGCTGGGATACAGAGGTCGCCCTCGAAGCGTACCTGGAAAGGTACTTCATCTGTCGTGGGCGACTCGCAGAAATTAACCCCGAGTGGTGGAGCGGTAGAGAGAAGGACGCCCGAGAAAGGGTGGGGGGGCTGGTAGCAGACCCAGAGCTGTAATTGAGGGGTCCATGCCCAAAGGGACTGGAAACATACACGGTGGTGTTTATTAAATGGAGGGACTGTCGCAAAGGTCTGGTCGGTCGGTTCCCACGAAACTAAAATGCCGCTGAATGTTTACCAGAGACCTCGGAGGCGGCCCAGATGGTAGACGTTGGCCCTCTTGGTGGCCCTGCCCGAGTGTGCCCACAGGGCCAGCTCACAGCCACGTTGTGCCTGAGGAGGTCTCCGTGTGGCTGAGGCAGAGGGGGATTTTGAAAAGCAGAAGGCGTTTAAAAATGCACTCCTCTCTGCTAGGCTCTCAGGACTCCAGAGACACCCTTCTTAGACCCTTGTATAATTTCAGGACAAAAGGCAAGACACCGCATTACAACTATGACCTGAAACTTCTGTTTTTATTTTCAAGTCCACCTTCTTGGGAGTATATAATGTTTTGGTGAGAGGTCCACTTCATACGGTGACCCGGCTCTTTGGAAATAGGTGCAATGGCGGTGGAAAAGCAAAAGTGGTTTCTTTTCAGGGTCAGAACCCTGCCTTTGCTCTCACGTTATTTGAAGTAACTTTCCCCAGTTAGGGCTCTGGGTCCCCTAGTAAACAGCGCTGTAGTGGCCTGGGGCTGGGTGGCTCTCCGTCCTGAAGAGCCCAGAGCTGGGTCTGAAGGGGCAGCCAAAGGCCTTTTCCTGGCTGGCCCACAAGGGAGGGGTTGGGCTGGGGCAGGGAAACCATTAGAGGGGAAGGAAGAGGGACTGGAAACTCCCAAGCACCAGAAAGAGAGCTCAAAGTAAGTGTATCAGTGGTTTGCCCTTAGAGCTATTTTCATCTATGAAAGAGGGAATGAATGTCACCTGATGGGAATTTAGATTACTGCAGGTTTCCAAAACAGTATGTAGAGTTCAAGGGGAAACAACACAGAGAAAGCAAGTTTTGCACTAGATTCTAAAGCAGGTGCTTATTTACCATAATCTAGAACCTTCCATGGTGATTTTCTTTCAAAGTGTGTAGTTTTTGAAATACTTTTAAAGAGTTAACCAAAGACCTGTATATCACTAAACATCCGCCTTCAGTATGATCTCCATAGAATTCCTTATCTGAGCCACCCAGAGAAAGTAATCTATCCTCCTACATTGTTGTTCCTGTTGCTTTTGTTTGGTCTGTTTTTGTGGGACTAGGGATGCGCCTAGGGCCTTCCTTGCACAGGTTAGGTAAGTGCCTCGAGGCTTAACTGCAACCCCACCCCCTGACCTAGATTGTTTTTGAAGTTTTTCGTGGGGTGGCCCTTTCACAGCCTAGATGGATCTTCTCCAGGCAATAGTTCACTAAAATCTCAAACCACTCTTCCAGTGCTTAAGGACTTTCCAGCCCTGCAGATTCCTAACATCATCATCTCCAAACATGTGGCCGCAGACTTCTCCTCCCCTTTCAATGGCCCCCAAATCTTTGCTGCTCAAGGGAAGGCCCTTCTTCCTGAGGTTTATATAGTCCGGGCTTCCAGGTTGAAGTTCTTGACTGGCTTCCTGAACTTACTCATTCATTGTTGAGCTTTCTCACAATGGTAGTAATAATGGATTTGCTCACATTTTTGTCGTTTGCAAGGTGTTTCTACGTGGAAGTCACTTCTAAAGCGTATGTATTTTATCCAACAGCCACTGTTTGAACCAAAAAAAGGAAAACCCTACATATGAAAAAGCCTTGATTGCCCCCCACTAAGTGGGTATTAATGAGATCTTTTTTTTTTTTTTTTTTTTTTTTTTTGTCTTTTTGAGACAGGGTCTCCCTATGCAGTTGAGGCTGGTCCTGAGCTCACTTTTGTAGCCCAGGCTGGTCTCGCACTCGCACCAATCCTCCTGCCTCAGCCTCCCAAGTGCTGGAATTACAGGCGTGAGCCACCACGCCCAGCTAATGAGATCATATTTTGATCACTTCTATATTCTAGAATCTACAACAGTGGCTTGGACAGTAGATGCTTGGATAAAATACCAAAATAAATAAATGACTGCCTTACAAAGGCCACTGTTATTACTCACTACATGTGTTATTACTTCACCAACCCCCACCCCGTCCATCCCACAATATCCAGCACTCAAGATCAGACTGCTACACCAAACTTCAACAGTTTAGGCCCACTGGGGGTAACTATTGTTACTTTTTTTCACTGCTTGTCCTAATCTAAAATCTCATGTGCTTTCAGTTTTAGATACTAATGTATTTCTAGAAAGGAGAAATTACTGTTACAAAGAAATTCTACAGCAATGGGACACATTTTTAAGGAAGTTCTCTGGAACTTGCTAGCTAATTACCCAACAATAGGAGACTTCTTACTCCTATTGCAAAACCTATTTATGTGCTGTAAAGTGGCTACAAACAAATCCTACTTTATCTTGCTACAGTAATCTTATAACCAGAGCATGCAGTATAGCAAGATTTCATACATCCCTGTAATTTCATTCATTAAAGACAACTTCTGTTTTTTGAGACAGAGTCTTGCTATGTAGTTCAGGCTAGCTTTGAATTCACTAAGTAGCCAAGGCTGTTCTCAAACTCAAGGTGATCCTCCTGCCTCAGCTTCCCAAGTACTGGGATTATAGGTTTGTGCCACCACACCCAGGAAGACAGAACCTTTTAAAAGTAAAAATGATTCAATCCTAGGGCTACAGATGATATACACTTAAAACTGCCATGATATTTTACATTGTTTACATTAGCCAACATAACTATTCAAAATAAAGAGTTACTGGAGCTGCAACTCTTTGGATATTCTATTCAGTCTGGAACTGAGTGATTTAAAGCAGTCTGTAGCATTCACTCCCCGGCAACTTGCTGATATCCTGAAATACATTTCTGCTTCATTTTGACCTTGTGATTCTTCCTTTGTGGTCCCTCTGGCTCTCACCCTTTGCTATTCAGACTGAAGCACTTGCTGGCCACATAAGTCTAGATTTTAGCAGGGGGAGCTCCTTGTCTCCATATGTGCAGAGCGTGCTGCTTATGACCTTTCCTCATCAGTGGAAACGTCCAGCTTTCCACAATTCTTTGACCTGATTTCATGACAACCAGAAGCTTTCCTTGGAAGTCTTCATATTATGAAAGAACCGGCATGGTACTGCATGCCTATAATCCCAGCATTCAGGAAGTTGAAGCAGGAGGATTGATTGCACACAGACCAGCCTGGGCCATGTTATAAGTTCAAGACCAGCCTAAATTACATAGTGAGACACTGCCTAAAAAACCAAAAAGAGAAAGAAGCAGCTATCTTTTTGGTTTTGTTGTCACTGTTGTTTGTGGTGGGATGAACCCAAGGCCTTTATACTAAGCTGTAGCCCAGCACACTTTTCATTGTTTATTTTGAAAGAGTCATAGCAGAGTAGCTAAATTTCCCAGGCTGGGCTCAAGCTTTGGACTGTCCTGCCTCAGCTTCCCACACTGCTGGAATTACAGGCATGTGTGCTCATGCCCAGCACAAGAGTATCCATGTCTCAAGATCCAGAAATAGGAAGTTGAATCCTGTGTTTGTCATTTAGTCAAAACAGAAAAAACAACCACACAAAAGATTTCCCCACCAGTCCTTTACTTGCTTGGACCAGGCAAGTACTTCTTCAGGCAGCACTCAAGGCCTTGGATTATATTGTGCTGACTCTGCTCTTCATTCACAAATTCAACAAATGTTTATTGAATGCTTCTTGTGCAAGTCTGTATTGAGAAAACTATGTTTGCCATTGCTGTTGTAGTTGCTGTGCTGGAAATCAGACACACTGGGGCTTCACACATGATAGTAAGCTATCGCCCCGGGCCAGAAAGCTGTTTTCTACAGCACTACTCTTCATGGAATGTACACCTTAGTCAGAGTTAGGATGGACAGACATTCAAAAAATACATATGTCTATATTAAATTAATGTTTGACTATGGCCACAAAGATCATATAAAAATGGTACAGACAAGCTTAAAGTTTATTTCTAATGTTGCTGACTTTCTAATGTAAACATCCCAGAGTCAGGTCCCTAAAACCCATATTGCTGCACTGTCTCAACACAAATCTTTCTACCTGGTAGTCCAAGATGGCTCTTCTACTCCTGCCATCATACTCAAATCCTAGTTGTTGGGACAAAGAGATACCTATAGCTATATAGAGGGCTGTGCCTTCCCATTCAGAAAACCTGTCTTGCCTTACCCTAGTGGCTACAAGATAGTCAGCTGACCACATTTAGCAGCTTAGTAAGTCGGGTAAGTGATAAGCTTAAATAAAGTCGGGAGCTGATTGGACCTGTGTTATTTTTAGGTCAGTAACAGAAGTCTGCTTAGTCAAGAAAATAAAGTAGGAAAAGTAGGGAAGTAAGTGCAAAGATCAGAAGAAGAACATTCTAGACAGATGAATTAGTGCAAAGGAAGAGAGGTAAATGTGTTGTCTGCTGGAAAAAAATACTAGTTGACTGGTATGACTCAGGAGTGCAAGAAGAAGAGAGGTCAGATCAGAGATCAGACATGAAGGGCCTTTTGGTAGCATGGCAAGCCATTGGAAGGTTTTGAAAGAAGCAGCAACTTGTTTCACTTTCTGTGCCAAGGACAGGCTGCTGACTGCTGTTAGGAAGACCCAGTACAGTAGCAACTGCATGTTAGAGAAAAAAAGCTGAAAGATGATTCCTAGATTTTATACCAAGAAAATGGAAAAATGAGGTCTCTATTTACTGAGACAGAAAAAAGCTGGAAGAGGAGCAAGTTTATGAGAGAAAAATCAGGAATTTTATTTTGTATGTATGTATGTATGTATGTATTTATTTATTTTGTCTTTTTGAGACAGGGTCTCCTTATACAGTTCAGGCTAACCATGAGGTCACTTTTGTCCAGGTTGATCTTGAACTTGCTCCACTCCGCCTGCCTCAGCCTTCCAAGTGCTGGGATTACAGGCATGTGCCACCACCAGGAGTTTTATTTTGGAGTGTGAAGAACCTATGAAATGTGGCCAGAAAGATGTTGAGTAAAGCAGCTGAATATGCAAATCTGGTCAGTGGGAATTTGAACTGGAGATATGAATTTGGGATTCATTACCAAAGTAATACTTGAAAACATGAATCTAGATACAATAAACAGGAGTGTAAGTAGGTAAAAATCTGAGTTACCTGTTAGCTCCAGTTGTCTCTTGCCCCAAATGTTTTATTACCAAAGTTCATCTCTTATAATGTAATCAAAAGCCTAAACATATTTTATCACATTGAGGTCAACACAAAGTAGCATTCTAACTCCAAGGGCATTGATCAAAACCATAGAAAATATTCATTGCTGCCATTTATTATGCATGTTGCCAAGTACTTTTCAGGGTGTATTATTTATCATCTCTGATTTTCTCAACCTGTAAAGGGCACTGTCTTAGTTCAGTCTGCTATAACAAAAATGCCATATACTATGTAGCTTCAAGAACCAAGATTTATGTATTATAGTTCCAGAGGCTGAGCAGTTTAAGATCAATGTTTTAGCATGGTTAATTTCTGGTGAGATCTGTCTTCCTGGTTTGCTGTGTCTTGGGGTAGGGGTAGCAGGGTTCTTTTTTTTTTTTTTTTTTTTTTTTTTTTTTTTTTGTCTTTGGCGGGATCGGGGTTTGAACTCATGACCTTGCACTTGCCAGGCAGGCGCTTGTGCCACAGAGCTATCTCCCCAGCCCCTGGCAGGGTTCTTTCTCTCTCTGTCTCTTTGTCTCTCTCTCTCTCTCTCTCTTTTGAGACAGGGTTTGCTGTAGAGTTCAGGCTGACCTTGAATTCACTAAGTAGTCAGGCTAGTGTTCTGTCCATCCTCCTGCCTCATCCCTCTTCCTGCTGGGATTATAGGCAGGCCACACCATACCTAGCACCCCTGTCTCTCCTTATAAGGAAAATAAACCTATTACAAGATCTACATCTTTCTGACCTAATTATCTCCTGAGGACTCCAAATTCCAGTACCATACCTTTGGGGTTCAAGGTTTCAGCATATAAATTTGGGAGACAAAGAAGGTAAATTATCTTAGTTTGATTTGTAAAGAAACCGAAGTGTTAAAATGAAATATTTTGTCTAAAAGTCATGCTATAAATGGCAAATGCTTGAATTGAAATTTTCTGAATGCAATATCTACTTTTCCACTGAGTGAAATTAAGCAGGTCAAGGCAAGAAAGTGGAAGTGTTTGCCAAAAAGCACTTCTAAAGGAGAGCAGAGAAATGCAAACCAGGAAGAAAATAAGGAGAAAGTGCTCGAGGGGAAGAACCACATCATCATCACATTTATAGGCCCACATTTCCTAAATTAGAATCTTAAAAATATTAATTGAATGTAGATATGGTCCTAGCCAGTCAGATTTCTGGCAACATACTTCTTGAGACTATTAGTGTATGTGCTGATTAGGAAAAGAGACCTTTGTCCCCATCACCCCATCTCTTACTGCTGTCCTGCCACCTTATGACAACCTGTCTGTGATGTATGCTTGAAGACAGCTTTTGTGGGCAAAGCAAACAATGGTAATCCAGTTTCATGTATAACAAATTTGAAAACCTAATTTTTTCTGTAAGCTTTGAAATTCGAGCTGCAAATCTAATTCTCTGTCTTAAGAGAATGTTTACTATTTGGTTAATTAAATTCCCTTGAATTATTAAACTGCATTTATACATTCAATGCATTTAATCTCCTTCAAATAGAGTTATTCAACAAAAGAATGGTTAGTAGTTAATGCTTTTGACTATAAAATGTGAATCTTAAATTCTCTTGAACACCTCAAAAATGTTTACAAATTTAATAAAATTCTTAAGTTTTTCATTTAAAATCACAAATCTAAATTAGTTGTAATTTAGATATTTTAATGTAGTATTACATGGATAACCAGTTAGTCATTTTGAAATGTCAAATTATCTTAAAGATTACAAAGGGTTAAAATGTCAGCTATATACCGCAAGGGATATTGCTCAGTGGTACAGTGCCTGCCTGGTGAGGACAAGGACCTGAGTTTGATTCCTTGTACCAAAAGAAGCATATACCAAGTACAAGTATACATAAATATTTCCAAACAAATTTAATTTGTTGTATTGCTTTCAGTCCTGAATCCAAAAAAACTTAGGCTTTAATAATTTGTATGGCTCAGCTGAGTTGGGATGCTATCACAGTTCAAGGTTCTAACACAAAATGCAGAAGCTAGATGGTGATAAACAGGAAATAATTGTTCATGGCTTGGAGGCTGCAGAGTACAAGTTGAAGGACTTGGTATGTTTGCTTTCTAGTGAAAGCCCATTTCCTAGTTCTTAGACACTGCTTTTTTGCCTTGTCCTATTCTGGTGGAAATGACACACCAGCTCTTCCTCCTGCATGACTCTGTGATAAGGACACTAATCTACTCATGAATATTCATGTGCCCCACCCCATCTCATACCACCATCATCTTTGACATTTTTTCTTTGGTTTGACGGGTTATTGTGTTTATCTGTTTGTTTTCAGTCAAGATCTTGCTATGTAACCAGGCTGGCCTTGAACTCCTGGTGATACTTTTGCCTCATGTTCCCCAGTGCTGGGACTGGAATGTTTTTATTTCTTTTTTGGGGGGACAGGGTCAGGCTGGCCTTGAACTCACTTTTGCAGCCCAGGCTGGTCCTGAACTCGCACCAATCCTCGTGCCTCAGCCTCCCAAGTGCTGGGATTACAGGCCTGCACCACCATGCCTGGCTTGGAATGTTTTTAATTCTTGATCATTTATTTTTTATTTTATTTTATTTTATTTATTTATTTATTTATTTTTGTCTTTTTGAGACAGGGTCTCGCTATGCAGTTGAGGCTGGTCCTGAGCTCACTTTTGTAGCCCAGGCTGGTCTCGAACTCGCACCGATCCTCCTGCCTCAGCCTCCCGAGTGCTGGGATTACAGGCGTGAGCCACCACGCCCGGCCAATTTATTTTATTTTTTGAAATCAAGATTCAGATATGCAACCAAACACTTTTCCTCCTCTCAAGTCCAGTGGTGGTCAACCTATGGTTCTGTGCCACAGTGGGTTCTAAAAGGTCGCTATAGCCTGTCACTGCAGAGGAGACCCCACCTATGTATAAAGAGCAAGAGTACATTATGTCCCAAGGCGAGGTCTCTCCCAAAAGTGGCTGTAAAGTCTCTAACACCTTGTACTTACTCCTTTCTTTTGGTGGGGGGGAAACAAAACACAATGTGGAAGTTGCTGAGAACTGCCAGAAGCAGAGGAGCTCACTATTTTGTATGTAAAGGGTTCTGTTATTGTAAGTGTTCTATGAGCAGCTCACCAGGAAGACTCGTGCCAGTACTAGATTTACTATTACATCAAACAAATGCGATCTTGTACATATTTGGCAATAGATGCAACAGCTGCCAGGCTAGGTGAGAGACCAGAGAAACTGGATTCTAGGCCCATCTCTCTCCTCATTGATGTGTCTTCGTAGGTAAGGCTTTGGACAACTCAGAAACCAAGTTTCCTTTATTGGTAAACTGAGACGTCATTATTCCAGAGAGGATATTCAAAATACTCATCACGCAGTTCTATGTGGCTACCAACCCATCAGAATGTATTGCAGGTATAGCTTGCCAAGATCTTTCTGCTAATTGGCAGCCTTACAGCTTGTGTTCCTCGTTTAGTCAACACTTATAGATGCCTCCTCTGAGCCAGTTACTTTGCAGGACTGTAGTGTGCATCAAATTGTTTGTCAAAATAGATCATAACCTGAATACAAAAAGGTCTGAGTGATTATTATCCTATGTAGTAAAAGACATAAAGAACAAAAGAGGTAAGAAGCCTCTTAAACCCATGGCATTAGTTTTGCAATTTTGCCTGACCTAAGGAGGTGGCCTGGTCTGAGTTTGGGAGCAGACACCACCTTGAGCTGACTCATAGCCTAAGGAAGTAGAGGTCCAGGCCAACCCCAGCCATGACACAACTTAACAGCAGAACAAGAACAGTAATGAAAGCTAGCATTTTACAGAGCCTAACCATGTGTTAGGTTGTTCAAAGTAATTTTATGTAGATTAACTCATTTAATCCTTTCTATAGCCTGATAAAGTAAGGACTATTATTATCCCCTCTCATCACATGAAGAAGCCAAACCACAGGTCAATTAATTGGCCAAGGTCCTCTGGCTAGTAAATGTAGGAATAGGATTTTCATTCAGGTGATAAGTTCACACCCATAACTACCAGCACCTATAGCAAGCAGATCCATACTTTGCACATGGTTTGGGAAGAACTAATGGAGGGCTGGCAGGTGGAGCACACTGTGGGTCACCAAGCTGAGAATAGAGGTTATGCAAAGCCTCATGTAGACCACAAATACCATAATTCAAAGGGTCCCAAGGAACAGACCTCTCCTGCTGTTGCTGTAGAAAATACAAACGGTCCTGGGCATTTGAAGCTCCTGGCAGATGGGAACCCTTGACCCAGACAGCGCAAATGTTGGGTATCCACAGCGTGTTCTTGGCCACATAATGGAAGCCAGGGGAAGGCACTTAGAAGAGGAAGCAAAGAAGCGGAAGCTCTTCCTTCTAGCTGGGAAACAGCATTCTGGGGAGACAGACTAGTTCTGCGTGTTGAATAAACCACCCTGGAGCTGAGGATGAGGGCAGTCTGTCCTTTCTAGAAAGGATAAAGGGGTTGAAGACAAAGGCAGAGAAAGGCCAATGAGAGACACAGAAGCCTGGGCTAGGGGAGTTGTCCTGTGCAGTGTTAGTTATGCTAGGCTTTGGGAGGCCGTGTTTCTTTGTTGTCCATTCTGCTTTTAAAGAGCTAGATTTATTCTGTGGGTTAAGAGTCTGGTGATTTCTACCTTGAAGACTGAAATTTGCAAACCCGCATCTAACCCCACTCTTCTTTTTAGTGTTGGCTGCATAACTGGATTTGGGGCCTCCCTGGGAAAGAGGGAGGCACTCAGATGGAGAAAAGGCTGTGAAAACTGACTGGTGATGCTTCATGAAACCCAAGGTATGTTCCGCTGAGGACTTCAGGGCTAACTCTGTTTGGCAGCCCAGAGGTTTGCTTTGGAGATTTTTATGCCATGCACAGCTGCACACATAAGCAACTCTGCAAGAATTATGTTTCATGCCACATTCCATTTGGGAACTGGTGCCCAAGACAATATCGCAGAGAAGTGAAACTTAGCATTACTCTGTAGCGGGAAAATGGAGTGAGCAACCTTTCCTTCTCAGCCTGAATATCTTGATGTCTTTGGGAAGAGCTTGAATGAGGAAGGTGGCGCACCTTATAGTAAATTGAGCTGCAGTTATAGTTTTCCCTTTATAAAGAGCCCAGGTTTGCAATAGGACGACACAGCTATTAGGGCAAGCCACTCTGCCCAAAACTCTGTCCTTATCAAGATTTGAGGCAGTCTTCACTGTACACTTGAAAGTGACCGCTGACTAGGAACCACAGCCTCTTTTCTCCTCCTTCTCCTACTCCTTTTCCTTTTCCTTCTCCTTGCTCTTCCTCTTCCTCTTCTTCTTCTGCTCCTCTTCCTCCCCAAAATCTTTGCACTGAGCTATGTCCCAAGCCCTGTGTATTTTTATTTTGAAACATTCTTGCCAAGTCACTTATGCTGTGCTCAGGTTTGGAGTACTCCTGCTTCACCCTTCCAGACTATTGGTATAATTGGCATGCAGTAAAGACATGCTGTGTGTGTGTGTGTGTGTGTGTGTGTGTGTGATCCTCCTGCCTAGGATTATAGGCATATGCCATCATGCCTTGCTCTGAATGTATTCTTTTTTTTTTGTCTTTTTTGAGACAGGGTCTTGCTATGTAGTTCAGGCTGGCCTTATAGCCCAGGCTGGTCTTGAACTTGCACCAATCCTCTACCTCAGCCTCCCAAGTGCTAGGATTACAGGCATGCGCCACCACACCTGGCTAAATTTGTTTGTGTGTGTATATGTGTGTGTTTATGCAGG
>PVJA010007046.1:31191-70406 GCA_004027025.1 Myocastor coypus
TTTTTTTTTTTTTTTTTTTTTTTTTTTTTTTGTCTTTTTGAGACAGGATCTAGCTACACAGTTCAAGCTGGCATTGAGCTCACTTTTGTAGCTCAGGCTAGTCTGAAACTCACACCAATCCTCCTGCCTCAGCCTCCCAAGTGCTGGGATTACAGGCATGCGCCACTACGCCCGGCTTTAGTACATTTCTTAAAAAATATTTTTACCTAAAAATGGATGAGGTCATAACTTTGAAATAATTTTTAGTACTTTTAAGAGCATTTAACTTGAGTTATTGTATCAAAGTGATTATAATGGAATGGAGAGAGGTTATTGCTATGAGGCCAGAGACAGAGTTTTTAATAGGAACATGAAGGTTAGGAAGAAAAAAGAAGAATGCAGACAAATACCCAGTGGGGAAGCTTTGCTCTGTATCTTGTTCTCTGGCATGGGAAAAACTTGGGAACAACCCATGCCTAGAGCCTGCCCCAAGGCTTTCTGGGGAAGCACTTACTGAACTCATGACCCCGCCCTTGGACCAGCAGCCAGTTGAGCTCTCTGATAAGGGCTACTGTACTGATTGAAGTATATGGACCTGTCTTTAGACAGTAAAAAGATAATTGCACCACAGTACATTTTAGGATTAAATGAATAAATTTATTTAAGGATTATGTTTTCTGGAGAATTTAAATTGTGAGAGACTCTCTACTTAGAATATTGTGGAAAATTAATACCTGGAACTTTGAAATAAATGTTATCTTAGAGATCCTCAGGCCAGGAAATTGGTCACAAATATGCATATATGGAAATCAGGCCTGGCAGCAGTGTGCCATCTCCAGTAACCTCCTGTATGTCTCTGTGTCCATTCTGGATTTCCTCCAAGACATACACTGGGCAGCATTAAAAGTGGCGATGCCCTAACTCCTCTGATGTCCGTGTGCTTGGCCACTGTCCAGCCCCTCACCTCCTCATGCGCACGTTGTGCCGTGGGCTCAGTGGCAGCAGTTGTATGAACTTCTTCAAATCCACCAGGCCCCCCAAGCTGCTCCCAGTAGCCTTGGGAGTAGCCACATGTTCTTCCCTCCTCCCAATCCCTGCGCCTTCCCTCCCCCAGTTAGCACTGAGCTTTTATTCTTCCTTCAGGTCTCAGTTCAGGCATCTCTTCCTTGGGAAATCTATGCTGACCACTTTTTGACCACGCTTGATGTCTCAGCTCTTCTCTTTTTATAACAGAACTTTGCTCCTTGTCCGTGCTAATAGCACAGTCATATGAGGCAGCTGTTTTGCTTGTATTTGTCTGATTACCTACCAGATTTATAGTCTCATCTCATCCACCAGACCATGAACTTTTTGATGGCAAAGATTACGTTCCTTTTACTCACAAATGTATACGGCACAGAATAATCATTTGAAGGCTACTGTTATGATGTACACCTGCAACAGCAAGTCGACTTTTCATTTGAAGTCGCTGAGAATGTTTACTACTTACATAAGTGAGGAAAAAAAGTGTATCGAACAGTGCATATGCATGTTGCGAGCCACTCAGTCTGCTAAATTGCTAGAAACATAGGAAACAAAACTACTGGGTAAGCATAGTACATTGCTCGGAAGAGTGAAGAGTTTACTCATATATTGTGGTACAAGGTAGTTGGCGAGGTATTTTTATAAGATAAAGAATGTCATGCAGTTTTATTTAATTTTTATTTTTTAAAACTTTTTATTTTATTTGAACCTCATTTATTTATTTGTGTTATGGCCAGCTCAGCCTGCCCTGGGGTTGGGGCTGGCATAGCATGTGATGCCGGGGATCGAGCCTCAGTCCCTGTGGTTGCCTCAGTTTTCCTAGGTGGGTGCTTTAGACTGCTGATCCATCTTGCTGGTCCTGTCATGGAGTTTTAAAACAAGAGAAATTTAAAAGCATTGTTGCAGTATGGGCCACTCACTTAGGAAATGCTCCTCAGACTTCCAGTCCCCCCTGACCCTGACCAGCCTCCAGAAGCATGTGTGGCACCATTCTGTGTAGACATTGTATAGAAACATTAAGGAATGCTTAAAAGGCAACATTATAGAAGCACATCCTAGCTAGGTGTGGTGGTACATGCCTGTAGTCCCAGCACTTGAAAGGCTGAGGCAGGAGGGGCCTTGCAAGTTTAAACGAGCCTGGGCTACAAAGTGAGCTCAAGGCCAGCCTGAGCTTTATAGTGCTACCGTGTCTGGGGAAAGGAAAAAAAAAAAAAAATTCTAAATGTGGAAGGATCCTTTTTCTCTTTAATTTAAAACCAATACATAATAACATGTAAGCAGATGCTTACAAAGGTTCTGTAATAAAGCATTTAATAAATATTTCACCCTCACACATACATACAGGAATGAGATTTGAAAGGGCCCAGCAAAGAAAGTAGAAATGGTATTCAGGGTTCTGGCCAACTTTGAATTCAAATTTTTGAACTAAACCCTTTTTCAAAACCAGTGCTACAAGGGGCTGGGGAGATAGTTCTGTGGCACAAGTGCCTGCCTGGCAAGTTCAAGGTCATGAGTTTGAACCCTGGTCCCACATTAAAAAAAAAAAAAAGTGCTACAAAAAATCCAATTTAAAAAAAAAGCTAGTAATTGGAAGAGACATCTCAATTAATTCACATGTATATATGCACAAGGGAGGAAGATAAGAGTTTAGGGATTTGTTTCTTTTATGTGGAGATTATTTTCTTCAACCATGGTCTTGTTCAGCATTCATAAAATAATTATTTACAATTTCAACAAAATAACATCATATTCCTGCAGAGCTTTAGAAAATGGCCTGTCGGGGATAATGGGAAATAGGGGATAGAACAAGTGCATGAACATTTGTTATGTTCGAAAGAGCTGACAGTCTTTAGAAAGCTCACGATCACTAATTATGACTCATACCCTTCCACCCACAATTTCCAAGCTCTTAATTTCACTAGGACTTCTTGTATTACCCTAGCTTTTAAAATCCACTGCTTCCTGCTTAGGTCACCCAAACTGACCTACGATCTCCTAAGTTGGCCATGAACCAGGAATTGAACTTGGGACCCTACACTTGCCAGGCAAGCACTTACTCCACTGAGCTATCTCCCCAGCCCTCTGACTTTCTAAAATCTATCCAGTAGCAACTTATTCCAGCCTGGTGTATTCTACCCCAAGTCCTTCATGTTCCCCAATCACAGCATTTGTGTTGCCTTTCTTGAAGCCCTGGACACAGTTGTAGGGTGAGGGGATACCCTAATTTGCATCCTGTCCACAGAGTAAAATCTACTTCTGAACTGGATCCTGCTAGCGTCTTTCCTAGAGACAAAGCTTTGCCTTTTGTAGATATGCCAACAGCTCTACTTTCTCTGAATTTCTCTTCCTTTTATCAGTCTTTGTTATCTCACCCACCCTGATTTCCCTCTTTCTCTACTAGGTTTTTATTTTACTTTCAGCTTGTTTTATTATCACCTCTGTTTTTTGGCTTTAATCTTGGTCTTTTGAGTTTGTTTTGGCCCCAGAGATTATTGGTTTCCTATTAATGCTTTCTTCATTTGCCTCCTGCCTGTCACTCCAGCTCTCACCCTCTCCAACATCCTCACGTATATGTACACGCTCAAGAATGCACCTATACCCACAGTGTAGAGGAAATGTTCTCATCACTTTTTACATGGCAAGGATATGCAGATGCCATTTTTATTGACATAACATTGATGTCCATGGGGCAATAATGAGGGACAGGAGCAATAACTCTCCTCTAAGAGATTCTGTTCCAGGTAGGGCATCAAAAGTTGGGTAATCAGTGGCAGTCTTGCTTTCTACTACAAATAACTCTCCTCTACTGTACAACTTCCTGTTACCCATCTCTAATCCTGTCAGTGACAGACAGTTCTATCAATAAGTTTTTTTTTTTTTTTTTTTTTTTTTTTTTTGTCTTTTTGAGACAGGGTCTCGCTATGCAGTTGAGGCTGGCCTTGAGCTCACTTTTGTAGTCCAGGCTGGTCTCGAACTCGCACCAATCCTCCTGCCTCAGCCTCCCGAGTGCTGGGATTACAGGCGTGAGCCACCACGCCCGGCTTCAATAAGTTTTTATAATGCCACTTCCTGTGAGCAAGAAAGAAGCTCACAGTCTTCCCAGTATGACTGCCTTCTCCAGGGTTCTGCACCTATTCTGTACCAGAGAGTAGTTCCTAGTAACTCAAGGGGTTGGCTCAGGTGCCTTCAAAGGAAGTCCAGATTTCACAATGCAGTGTCTTTAAATGCTGCTGTCTTAGACAGAATCTTTAGCAGGCACTGGGGCTTATTAGATACTGAGATGAGCAATGGAAGGCTTAGATTCTTGCTCCCTGGAGGTCTTTAAAAGCAGAATGAATTCTCATCTGTTTGGGATGATTATGTAGGATACTACTGGTAGGCCAGGGGATAGACTAGCTCATCATCCACATATAATATTTATTAAATTCCTGGGCATTCATGATTCTATCCTAGATTCTATCTATCCATCTGTCTGTCTATCTATCTATCTATCTATCTATATATATATTAAAAGATAATTTGAAAAACAATGCCCCTACTCTCAAATAAGTTTTTATCTGATGAAATGAAAGGTTTTTATAGCATACAAGTAATATAATGAATATCAACAGTGCTTTGATTTCTCAGATCATGTGGTTTTCTTTTTTCTTTCATCTCTGTTACTCTTTTAGTTGGAGCTACACAAAGCGAGGTTCTTAGTGGGCTTTCTTCAAACCTGTATTTTTTAGGAGATTGTGAATGATGTAGGATGTGAGAAGATAGCAAAAGAATTAAATGGGGCAGAAAGCACATAGTGGCCTCAGTTCTATCATGCAGAAAACAAGAGATTGCTGGGTCTGGTCTCAAAGGAACCTTCACTTTCTAACACCCTGGGATTCTGGGTCAGGGTATAATTAATGTCGAAGGGAAATGAAAGACTATAAGGAGGCAGGAAGAAAGCAAATTATTAAATACTTTCCCCATCAGAGCCATGAAAAAATTGACCAGGAGCTTTTTTGAGGCCAGTTGCTTTTTTTTGATTGTTTTCAAACAAATGAGGTTGTGTTCTTTGGGAGCCAGCAGTATTGCAGAAATGCCCCTGGCTGGGAAGTACACATTTGTGTGCAGGCATTAGAACGAGATCCTACTCAACCCACTCCCTGAGCAAAGCCCAAGCTGTGGCCCTACATGTTATCATTTTCAGCTCTGTGCTCCGTAAAACATAAAGCCCAGAAAGGCCAAGCTGAATGCACATTTATATGTTCATTCCCATGCCCATCTAAGAAAGTTCCTCAGCTATATCCTTGGTCCTTCTCACCACTGCGGTGCCACAGAGGGACTCAGCTGGCTCACATGTCCTTGAGGCCCACTCTGCATGGCCATTCGGGGCAGGGCACACAGATCCACTTGGCTCCACTGCCACACCAGGTGTGGGTCTTGCCCAAGGGAGGAAAATAGATTGCGGCCCTCACACCACTACGCCAGGCCCAGTCTAGCAACAAGGCAGCCCTCAAGCCAGTGAGAGATCCAAAATATTCTATACACGTGCGCCTCTTGGTAAAACAAAGAACTGGCTAAATGTGCTTGATGAGTTTCTCTTAATTTCTTTGCCATGAAAAGAAAATCACAGGCAACTTTCCAGTTCACTTTCAGGAAAGCTAGTGTTAGCCGGGCCTGGTGGCGCACCTGTAATCCCAGCACTCCGGAGGCTGAGGCAGGAGGATCAGTGCAAGTTTGCGAGACCACCCTGGGCTACAAAAGTGAGCTCAAGGCCAGCCTGAACTGCATAGCGAGACCCTGTCTCAAAAAAAGATCAAAACAAAAACAAAGGAAAGCTAGTGTTGTGTGCACTGAAGTTGTTACAATATTTTCTTCACGGTTAGTTCATTGGGCATTTTCCTTCTCTAGGAATACACAGGTGGCTACTGATGTGGCTCTTTTAATGCAATGAAATTCTTTGGCTCAAGTAACTCCTTCTGCTGCTGCCTTACATATGGGAGGAGAGAATTTCTGTAGGCTAATTCCTGGACCATTCCCATCTACTGACTTCATTGGTTTTATAATTTTTTCCATTTTAAAAATAATTGTAAATTTTTATTAATATACGTGATTGTAGTATAGTGATTACATTCATTGAAGGCAGTTGGTACACGTACATAACCCATCTTATTTTTAGCTAAAACATATTGAATTTACTTAGACAAACAAATGTGAAAGGTACATTTAATTTTCTAATATTATTCAGTCTGTTAATTACTGTAAGGAAGATCTTTAATTTGTTTCAGTCAAAATGAACATACAGAGGCTGGGGAGCTCTCTGGCACAAGTGCCTTCCTGGCAAGTGCAAGGTTGTGAGTTTGAACCCCAGTCCCACAAAAAAAAATTAACATACACATATATACTCATATATGTAAATAGTTTCAGGTTGATCACTATATAATAGGTCCAGTTTTCTGCTTTATGTAATCATTTATTGTAACCTACTATATGACTGTAAATATTTATGTATTCATTTATTTATTTTGTCTTTTTTGGAGACAGGATCTCACTTTGCAGTTCAAGTTGGCTTGGTAGCCCAGGCTGGTCTCAAACTTGCAGTGATCTTCCTGCCTCAGTCTCCTGAGTGTGGAATTACAGGAATGCACCACCACGCCCAGCTAAAGGAAGATATAAATTATAATTTTATCTCTCTGCCTCATGGTAGATGCTTGTAATCCCAGCACTCAGGAGCCTGAGGCAGAAGGATCACCATGAGTTGGAGGCCAGTCTGGGCTATATAGTGAGTCTAGGCCACCCTAACCCTATACAACAAGGATCTGTCTTAAAAAAAAAAAAAAATACTATAATTTTTATCTACTTCTTAACATTTTAGGCTTCCAAACACATTGTACAACTATGTTACTTACTTTCTTTTTTTTTTTGATTTTTGAGACAGAGTCTCACTGTGCAGTTCAGGCTGGCTTTGAGCTCACTTTTGTAGCCCAGGCTGGTCTCGAACTCACAATGATCCTCCTGCCTCAGCCTCCCAAGTGCTGGGATTACAGGCATGAGCCACCACACCTGGCTGTAACTATGTTACTTTCAACACTAAATGATTGACCTATTTTTTAAGTATATCATTTCTTACCAGGCATGGTAGTGCATGTCTGTAATCTTGCTACCTGGGAGGCAGAGGCAGGAGATCATTCCAAGTTTAAGGACTACATAATGAGACCTTCTTTCAAAAACAAAACAGAAATATGTAGTTTCTCAGAGGATATAAAAATAAAATTTTGCATAACTTGCCATTAAACAACTGTACATCAAGTGATGACTTTTCCAGTTTCTGGTAGTACAGGGGACTTTAAATACAGAAGAATGGAGTAAAAACATGGAACTAAATTTATTCCTTTATAATCTGCTGTTAATGGTTCTAGTTCTATCTATCTATCTATCTATCTATTTATTTATTTATTTATTTATTTATTTATTTATTTATGCTAGCTCAGCCTGCCCTGAGGGTGGGGGCTGGCGTGGCATGTGGTGACGGAGATCCAACCACAGTCCCCTGCACCTGCCTAAGCTTGCTTAAGCAGGCACTTTAGATAGCTGAACTATCTTGCCGGCCCAGTGGTTTCAGTTTTAAGAGACAAATATATCCAAATTATCTCTTAGTGCTCTTGAATATGCATGGAAAAATCAGAGCAGAGCTGGGCTTCCTTTGGCTCTTGTAAGCTGCTAGGAGCAGGCTGACTTAGTAAATGTAAGAGGAGAGGGGCTGGGGCTCCAGTTTCCTCCTGAGCTGTTCACTTTTGAGCAATTTTCTTAACCAGTCTAAACATACAGTCACTTTGTTTATTGTCTGAGGATCAGATCTACCTTACGGAGTATTTGTTAATATTATAATGTTCATATAAATAATCAATCACGTTGTTTTTCATAGTGGATGTTTAATAAATGATAGCTGGATGTCACTGTCTCATTTTGCTGCTTCCCAAGACTACAAATTCATTGGGAAAAAGAATTACAGACCCTTGTACAGATTTACCCTACTCTTTTCTTCTCTTTTCTTTTCTTTTCTTTTCTTTTCTTTTCTTTTCTTTTTTGAGACAGGGCCTTGCTGTATAATTCAGGATTGCCTTGAATCCACTGTGTGATCCAGGCTGGCCTCAAACTCATAGCATTCTTCCAGCCTCAGCCTCCCATGTACTGAGATTACAGGTGTGTGCCACCATGCCTGGAGATTTCCTGTCTTAAGAGTTTAGGCATTTTATATGATGTTTCTTTCACTTAAACTTTTAAATCTAATTTTCTGGTGTCTTTTTTCTTTTTCATGATATCAAAACACTTTTTATATTGTTAAATGTCCTCAAATCTAAGGTGGCTTGGAAAAAAAAAAAAAAAAAAGAGAAAAAGAAAGCCAGGTGTGGTGGCTCACGCCTGTAATCCCAGCACTTGGGAGGCTGAGGCAGGAGGATCGTTGTGAGTTCGAGACCAGCCTGGGCTACAAAAGTGAGCTCAAAGCTAGCCTGATCTGTACAGTGAGACCCTGTCTCAAAAAGCAAAAAAAAAAAAAAAAAAAAAAAAGACTAAGGTGGCTTGGGCATTTTATTCTCAGACTATTGAATAATTAGTTTCTCTTTTTTGTTTTGGTATAATTCTAAGTAGCAGTTCTGGTTGATTCCTCTAACATATGTGAAAACAACTAGTTTACAAGTTACTAGTATATTGAATGCTTTTACTGTGAGAACTCTGACAGATGCCCTAATAGCTAAAGTCCCTTCTACCCTGTCTTCCTTGTGCCAATTTTGTATATTTTGGAGGGAATGTAAAGTTATAAGATACATCCTGTTAAGGCAAATTAATCTTGCTTATTCTAGGCAAATTTATAATCATAGGTTTAAAGTGTCACCTTATTCTATTCCATTTTTAGAACTGTCCTTTAGATTCTAGGATTCAATATCTTTGCATTGTTGCTCTTACTCATTTTGTAATTAAAAACAGAGCCAGGGGCCAGGCATGTAACTCAGCAGACAGCACCTGCCTGGTAAGTATAAGGCTGTGGGTTCAATTCCCAGTACCAAAAAATGGAAGGGTGGAAGGATGGATGGATGGATGGATGGAAGGAAGGAAGGAAGGAAGGAAGGAAGGAAGGAGAGAGGGAGGGAAGGAAAGGGAAAAGAAAAGAATAAAGCAAAGCAAAGCCAATTGTTCTGGACATACTTATTTATTTGTAAAGATAAGTCTGAGGCTTGGGTTTAGCCTGGTTTTTTTCCCCCTTTTCACTGAGTTAATACTTTCAGTAGCAAATAATAGAAAACCAACTTTTAAATTGACTTTTAAGAAAAAGATTGTTTTAATTATTATTGTTCTCACTTTTTTTTTTTTTTTGTCTTTTTGAGACAGGTTCTTGCTATGAAGTTCTGGCTGGCCTTGAGCTCACTTTTGTAGCCCAGGCTGGTCTCGAACTTGCGCTGATCCTCTTGCCTCAGCCTCCCTAGTGCTGGGATTACAGGCGTGTGCCACCACGCCCGGCTGTTCTCACTCGTTTTTAAGGTTAAGCAATCCATATGGACCGTGTTAGATTCATTGTTTCTTTTGGCTTTTCCATTGGATATGTACATTTTCTTCAATCTCACATAGGCTGTTGTTTTTAGAAAGACATCCTAAACTTCCAGAAAGCCAGAAAGGAAGCAACAGGCAAAACTGTCCATGTCTATCTATGTTTTTGTTTGTTTGCTAGCTTACTTTTTAGACAGTCTCACTATATTAGTACAGGCCAGCCTTGAACTTGTTCATGTAGTGCAGAGTGGCCTCAAACTCCTAGCAATCTTCCTGCCTTAGCTTCCTAGGTGGTATGATTGCAGGCATGCACCACCCTGCCTGGTTTATCTCTTTCACATTCAGAAACAAAAGCATTCTCAGGAGCCCCTAGTAAACCTCCCCTTACCACTGATTGACCATTGTGCGTCACATGGACAGACCTCGCAGCAAAAATATTGGGGAAAGTTTAGCCTTTCTAATCTGCATAATGAAACAGCAAGAAAGCTTGTAATCACTCTTGGGCCAGTCAGCCAATAGCTTCTACCATAATTTTGAAATATAAACTGTCAGGGACTTGACACATTCCAGTTTTGCTGGTATTATCCTAGACCTAGAAAGCTGTTACATATGCTTTTTTGTTTTTTTGGTTTTTTTTTTTATAATTTTTTTAATTTTATTTATTATTTTTATTCTTGTTTCAGAAAACCCCTGCTTGTCCATTCACTCATCCTCTCGGCCAGCCCAGCCCGCCCCGAGGACAGGGCTGGCGCAGCATGTGGCTCCGGGGATTGAACCGCAGTTGCCCAAGCTTCCCCAAGCAGGCGCCTTAGACCACTGAGCCATCCCGCTGGGCCCGACATATGCTTTTTTGAAGAACCAGAAAATATTACAGTAAATTGCCCTTGGGTTGCTAAACTATATTCGCCAAACTTGTCAGATCAGAGAA
Source organism: Myocastor coypus (assembly GCA_004027025.1). Lineage (NCBI taxonomy): Eukaryota > Metazoa > Chordata > Mammalia > Rodentia > Myocastoridae > Myocastor > Myocastor coypus. The sequence goes on from PVJA010007046.1 coordinate 41,642, forward strand.
TCTCTTAAAATACATATTAACAAAAAATATATATTTCTTATATTTTCCCCCTAGGACAGACCAATTGAGTTATCCTAGAAGTAGAGTAGGAATTTGTAAATATTTTTAAAATACACCAGTGGATTTCTCTTATCACTGAAATTTGAGCACTATTGGCTTTTCCTCATTGACTTGCTGCTCCCTTGGGGTGATAGTACTGGAGCAGTGGTCAGTCCAGTGCTGTGGCGGCTGGTGGCAGATATTAGCATATCCTGCATGACAAGACTATGTTTCTGGACCCATGGAGTGACCTGTCCCACATATACCTTTTGGTCTTCATTCTCATCATTCTTACTGAAATCTGTTGTCCCTATAATCTCATAATCTCAATTCCTAAAATTGTTCCTCAAAAAGTTTCCATAGTTTTGGTCTCTGCCTTCCTCCTTTCTTCCTATTCTCATACCACACAAAGTCCACTCAGTCTTTTAATAATACAACTTCCCTGTTTGGGAATGATAGTGGGTCTCTAGTTTATATCTATTTAATCTGTTCAATTCTAAGATTAACTTTCTCTTACCAGCAATCAGTCTTCTTCTGTATTTAATACTTCTAGTCAGTACTCCAGTAGTACATCAGTTCACTAACTTTTTCTTTCCATGATTCTGGTCGACAGCTAAATTGGATGAAAACCAAATCAAATTCAGTGGTTACATTTAGTGTTGACCTTGTGGGAATTTGATTCACTTCTCATCCAATTCAGTTTTCAACCAGAATTGTGAAAAGCACCAAGTTCATGAACTGGGGCACCACTATACCTGCTTAATTTGTTAACCTGTAAGTGGGCCAGATGCTCTCTCTACAGGCATCTGTCATGAACCTCCTCAGTTTTGCAAGGTTAGAAAGCTGGGAACATTTCCCTCTTTCTTTGCTAGCAGGATTTCAGATACACTTGAGTGCCAAGTAGCTATATTAGTGAGAGATTTAGAAGGCAGAAGAGGGCCAGCAACTATCCCTGAATTTTTTCTGTTAGTGGTTCCAGGCAGTGCTTGAAGTCAGCAGGGTTTCCAGCAACCTCAAGACTCTGAAAGCCAGAAGTTCTTTGATGTTTTGTTTACGGATATGTCAGGCACCACCCTGCTCACCAGAGACACTACAGAGGGAGCAAAGAGTAAGTCACAGCAGAAACAAACTCTCATTTGCATGTTTTTATGCATCATAGGAGATTGGAAGGAGCACAGAAATATGGAGGAGACCAAGACTTTTTAAGTAGTAAGTCATTGGCTATCACACAAGGTTTTTTTCTTTTTTGTATTTTTGAGACAGGGCCTTGCTACACTATTCAGGCTGGTCTTGAACTCACTTTTGTAGCCCAGGCTTGTCTCGAACTTGCACAGATCCTCCTGCCTCAGCCTCCCAAGTGCTGGGATTACAGGCTTACGCCACCACGCCTAGCCCTCACGAGGTTTGTTTTTTTTTTTTTTTAATGCTAATATTTACAACTAATAGTAGTATTAACAACTTTATATTCTTTTATCTATGACCTGGGACAACTGGCTTTTCCATAAATAAAATAATATAATTCAAGGTTGAACAGTAATTACGTTGAATAATTAAATGTTTAAAAAGTCATGCTAGTTCTGGATTTTTCTTTTGACATTATATTAAATATTGTGGGAATTTTAAACATTTGACTTAAGAAATATTCATCTTTAAAAAGTGTATTTTAATAATGCATCCTCTGTAGGCTCAGGGTGATGGCACATGCCTACAATCTAAGCTACTCAGAAGGCTAAGAGAAGAGAATCCCAAGTCTGAGACCAGCCTGGGTAGTTTAGTAACATCTTGTCTCAAAATAAAATTAAAAGGACCGGAGGTTATAGCTCATTGTCAGAACAACAATGTTGGGTATGATCCTCAGTATCCTTCACTCCCTAAAACAGGGAAAGAAAGAAGAATGATTCTTCTCTACCTGCCTAGATTGACAGTAAAAATGTTCAGATAATGAAAAACATGCACTCGTGGATATATTAAGGTATTTAACTAGATCTTTTAAAAAATTATGTTTATTAGCCATTTCCAGTGTCACATACCGGTGCTCCCAGCAGTGAAGGAGGCTCAGCAAAAGGATAGAAGTGATACAGCATCTGTGAGTTCATTCCCAATACTACTGAGAAACAACTTTATATTCTTTTTTCTTTTTTCTTTTTTTTGTATTTTAGGACAGGGTCTACAAGGTGCTCAGGGTCTCAGTACTAGATCAAACTCATAATGATCCTGTTTACAACCTCCCAACAGCTGGGATTACAGGTGTGTGCTACTGCTCCCAGTCTCAGTCAACGCCTCAGCATGCCCTGAGGGCAGGGCCAGCATGGCAGTCCTGGGGATCGAACTTCTGGCTTAATCTGCTAAGCTATTTGGCCAGCCCTTTTAAATGTATTACTAGGTACACATAGAGTTCACATTGAAAAACCCACCATAAGTACATGCTTACATCATAGTTATTTGAAATAGCAGAGCTTAAGTGCAAGTCCCTTCACAGGGCAAGCCCCAACCCTTGCAGTTAAATCCTTAATGCTTGCTAAGTTCATCTTAGAAGATAAAGACTAGTGAACAGAACTTACAGTAACTTGACTTTATAAGTGTTGTTCATTACCAAGGTAAACAGTTGGATGTGTTTCCTTACCTGTTTTCCCAGGGAAATGATGCTGGTAACATTTTTTAAAACCAGAACATTCTTCCTAGTCCATTCTACCAGCGGCTCATAATCATGATACATTTAAAAACGTTAGCATCATACATTTTTTTACGGAGTTTTATTTTTATTTTTCCTGTAGTTACTAATTGCCTTTGTTTCATTTGTTTCCTCTGCTTATGTGTAAGAATATGGCATAGATGCACTATGATTTCGCACACACTTCCAGTATTGCTGAACATTTAGATTACTGTCCTTTTTTGGGGCTAGGAAGACAGCTCAGTAGAATAAGCACTTGCCTGGCAAGCGCATGGGCCTGAGTTCAATCCCAGGTTCCAGAAAAAAAAAACAAAAAAAAACAAACCTAGATATAAATTAGTGTCTTTTTTTTTTTTTTCCATGTTAATGATGCTTCACTAAATATCCTGCCCATACATTTTGTATACATAAAAAGTTCTATAAGGTAGAAACCTAAAGTGAAGTTGCTGGACCAAAAAAGATGTACTTTTTTTTTTTTTTTTTTTTTTTTTTTTTTTTTTTTTTTTTTTTTTTTTTTTTTTTTGTGGGACCAGGGTTCGAACTCACGACCTCGCACTTGCCCAGCAGGCACTTGTGCCTCGGAGCTATCTCCCCAGCCCCCAAAAAAGATGTACTTTTTAACAACTGCCAAACAGCCTGCAGAAAGGCCCTGCCGTCTGCATTCCCATTGGCCCTGTTTGGAAAGGTGTAATTAACTGAACAGCATTTCTCACTCTTTCTTTAACCATTTTAATTTTTGCCACTTATATTATTGTGTTAATTTGCTTTTCCTTGATTTTTACGTTCATTTTCATAACCCTTCTTAGCACTTGATAATTCATCTCCAATGCATTTGATTTTGATTTTTTATTTTTCAAAATAATGAGTTATGTTTAGGATGCCTCGTGCATTTCAAATGTTAATGCCATTTTTCTTAGTAAGCTACACAGATAGCCACCCAGTACATCAATTGTCTTTCAAATGTGTTGTGTCTTTTGTCCAACAGAAACATTAATTTTCAGGTAGTTAAAAAGCCAGTCTTTTTCCTCTATAGATTTTACATAGTGTTTTGCTCAAGATAGGCTTCCCTAGCAGAAGGTAATAATGACACCCTCCCGATGCTTGAAAATACTTTTACAGGTTTCTTTTTATGTTTGTTGGTTTTCCTCCCGTAAATATTGTTTATGTAGGTGCTGAAGTAATCTTCAGTTGGTATTTATTTGTGACACATTTTATGCAAATTCTCTAATTTATGATTGAAAGACAACATTGTAACAACTATAGCACATTTTATTTTATTGATGGTTTTGTGGGAGGAGGGACTGAACCCAAGACCTTGCAATGTACTACATTGTTGACCCTTAAAAATTTTTTATTCTTGTTTTTTTTTTAATTTAAAACAGGAGGGCCTAGGGATAGCACAGTGACGCAAGTGCCTGCTTGGCAAGTGCAAGTCCCGAGTTTGATTCTTAGTACTAAAAAAAAAAGGAGATTAAGCTGGTATGTTGGCCTGGCCACTAACTTGTGATCCTATTACCTTAATGTTTAAAGATGCTGAGATTGTAGGTATATGCTTCTGCACTTGCCTCCAGGCCCTTTCTTTGTCCTGGAGATTGAATTCAGGGTCTTTGTAGTCAGCTGCTTCTCCAGCACACACATACACACATGCATGCACATACACATGTACACACTCACCATTACCACCACTGCTACTTCTTTATTTTTTATTTTGAGACCCTGTCTTGGTAACTTGGTACTATAAATTGTTCAAGCTGTGCTCCAACTGATTGTCCTCGTGTCTCAGAGTGCTAGGGTTACAGGTATGTGTCATACCTGGCCTTCCTACACATTTTAAATCATTCTTGCTCCTTCTCGCCCCTTTCCTATTCCAGAGGCAATACTGGCCAGCGTGTGATGTGTTTCTAGTATTATGAGCAATTGCAGTGCCTACTATCCCAATATCCATTCCTTTTTCTCCCTGGAGGCCATTTTAAAGATTTGCCAAGTTCCTGTTCTCACCAAGGAAAGACTGCATTTCTTAGATCTAAGTCAACTTAGATTTACTTGGGGTCCTGTAACTAATTCAAGCCACTAGCTTCTGAGTGAATGGGTGTGTTACGTACATGCCTCTTCAGGCTGAAGCACAGAGTCTTGGAGACCTCTGTGGCATCTTTTCTGAGTACTTGAGTTGGGGTGGTGGGACTTGTCAGGGAAGCACCGTGGAGAGAGCAACTGCCTTGCCAGACTGCTCAGCCCACAGAGGATGCGGTGTGTGCGAGAAATGAGCTCTACCTCACTGTGCTGCTAAGGCAGTCTTCGGGCTTGTGTTTATTACATCAGAAGTCAAATGAGTATAGTATGATGTATTTTCCAGGCAACTTTGATTCTGCTCTATTTTATTTTCTTAAAGTTGACATTTTGCAACCTTTGATACTTTATCATTTTGAGCACAAAATAAAGCCAAATAGCTTGCAATTGATTTAAAAAATACCAATGTTAATTATTCATTATTTACTAATCACACGCCCAGGACCAGATTCGATGAATACAAAATGAACCCTAGATACGAAGCCTTTCTTGTCCCATAGAGCAGGGTGGAGGGGCAGTTGTTAAGGGTGTGGCTTTGCAGACAGATGACTTAAATTTGACTAGTGACTCTACCTCTTACCCAGTAACTCTAAATGACCTAATTAACATCTCAGAGCCTAATATCATCATTAGTGTGGTTAGAATTTGATAAACAATAAGCTCTGAACAAGTTTTAGTTATTGTCATCATTGGACCCATTGGCCTGGAATATCAAGAGGTATGTTAGGAATATATAAACTATGCTGCCAAAATGTGAAGCCAACATTTTCAAATTATACCCCAACACTACCAGTTTATCTACTGCCTCATAAAGATGCATTTACCTTTAAACATGTAGCAAAAATTAATTGTAAGGCCCTAAGAAGTCTCTTAGAACATCATTCTGCCCTCCCTATGTTGTTTTTGACCCAGAATTGATTTATTTATGAAAGTAAAATACTTTCAAAGTATATATAAAGTTGCAAAATAATTAATTTATCCAATAAAGTTATCTATATGGGATTATGTTAATATGTAATGACATGTCAAAACAACATGTTTATTCACTTTCCTTGCATTGTAACATCACCTTATAGAAGGATCAAAAAATCAGTAATTGGATACCTAGGACATCTACCAATAGAGCTTTCTCCCATTGGTATGTATATTTTAATCTGTCTCATGTGGCTGTCTCTTCCATTCTGGTGATTGGCTAGAACAACAACCTGTATCATGAATGTGCCAGTTAGTTTCTTATGATTGTCAGTTAAAGTAGCGTGAAGCCAGCCACTTGGTTCCCCCAACTCAAGTTGCCAAATTTCTTGAAGATTATGAAAATTATTTCCTACTCTAACTGCGATCTTGCTTGGCATGTAGCTTTCATCAGACTTGTGGTCTGCAAAAATACATAATGTCTTCACTGTTGTTTCCATTCTGACCTGAATAGTCACGAAATGAGACTGGGAGCCATCCAATTACCAGTAAGTTTCTAGAATATCATCACAGTCACTATAGTTTTAGTGTTTAATTCTCAACAATCTAAGGAATCTGACTAAAAATAACCTATTTTTATATGACCCATAAAAATTATGTCCAGTTCATGAACTAAAAATATTAGTTAAAAAATATGTAAACTTTGTTAAGCTTAGGGATAAAGACTGCACATGTACAAGTCCTAGAACCATGTAGATATGCACATATATAAGTGGAGTTCTTTGCATAGAATGTGCTAGAATTATTTTTGACTCTGTGCTTTCCAATTTCCCTGTTTAGCAAGGTCACGGAACTAGTCAGTATCAGAGACAAGATTAGAATTGGCAAGTGTTCTTTTCATCACAACTCTGTCTCATAGAAAAAAAAAAAGCCACCTTTGACTTACTAGAGCTGTAGTCAACACAGAAAACATAGTAATATATTACTCATGCATAGTTTTATTACTAGACCATATAACCTTATCTTTAACGGAGGTTTCAATATTTTCTCTGTAAATACAAACCACTTCCTTTGTGCACCACTGCAGCTAAATTATTAATAAGCATAGTATAAAGCAAGGTCTTTAGTGGAACTGTAGATCTAATATTGGATCAATTATAAAATCTAACATATTTCTCCCTACAAAGTGCTGTATGTTTTTTATTATTGTAGGCCCTTCTACAACATCCTCTTAAACCTCGCCAATCTAATTCCTACAGGAGAAGAAAGCTAACATTTGCTATGAACCTTACTTTTGTATGTTAGGGAGAACCTTTGCATAAACAATAGACTTTCAACAAACATACAGTTAACTCAAATATAAACATTATATATAATTTTATTTTTGTTTTATGAGTCACAAAAGGACCCATAGAAAAATGTGCCTAGGGAAAGTCCTATAATCATCTCATCATTTTTTTCTTTGGCCTAAAGTTTTAATCAAAAGAGAATCAGTGAACTATAACAAATTATTCCTAGTGCTATAAAACTTGAAATTAGGAATTGTTTGTGAATGTGTTATGTGTATGTGTTGATTATAACCAAGTAAAGACTGCTGTTGAAATATGTAAGATTCAACAGGATTATAACACTGGAAAGCTTTCTGTGATCTCGCTGTCCAGAGAATTCCATTATCAATTGCTTATTTGTTTGTTTATCTTTTTTGCACAGGGACTTTCTATGCAGTTCAGGGAGATCTTGAGATCACTTTGTAGCCCAGGCTGGTCTCAAAATCATAACGATCCTCTTGCCTTAGCCTCCAGATTGCTGGTATTACAGGCGTGCACCACTAGGCCTGGCTGATATTTTGATGTATATATTTGAGAATTTTTCTGTGTCTGTGTATATATGTTGTGACATGTGTTATCAAAGTTAAAGGTCACATATTTTCCCTTGTTTCATATCTGTATACTATAGTTTATATTAAAATATTGTTGGTCATTTAAGTTAGTCTCAATTTTAATTATCATAAATATCCTAATTGAAATGGGGAGTCAGGGGCCCGGCGGGATGGCTCAGTGGCCTAAAGCGCTTGCTTGGGAAAGCTTGGGTGGCTTCAGGGACCGCGGTTCAATCCCCGGCACCACATGCTATGCCAGCCCTGCCCTTGAGGTGGGCTGAGCCGGCCATGAAAATGAGTGAATAAACAAACAAAGGTTCTGAAACAAGAAAAAAATAAAATAAAATAAAATAAAATGGAGAGCCAAATTCTTCCAAAGAGGACACCAGAAATATCACAAGTAAAATCACTTAACTAGGTCCTTTTTTGTCTATATACCCAGCCCTTTGTCCCTTCATTCTTCTTTTCTTCAGATATGGTAACCTTGCAGAACATGGTTACAGAAGCCCATGGCATATAGTTACTTCAATTCTTTTTGTTGTTGTTGTTTTGTTTTTGAGACAGGGTCTTGCTGTGCAGTTCATGCTGGCCTTGAGCTCACTTTAGTAGCCCAGGCTAATCTCAAACTCACATCAATCCTCCTGCCTCAGCCTCCCAAGTTCTGGGATTACAGGCATATAGTTACTTCAATTCTAATGTCGATTCTGATTACTAACTAGAGCAATGACTAAGTGCTCATGAGATAAGGATAGTTGAATTTTAATCTCAATTCTGATTATTAATTTTATGAAAGTCACTTCACATTATTTACTCTCCAGAATAAAAATAGGTAAACCCAACTATAAGGGACGAGTAGGCTATTCATTAGAATTACCTGAGATTTTTTTTTTTTTTCTTGTTTCAGAACTTTTGTTTATTTATTTTTTATGGCCAGTTCAGCCTGCCCTGAGGGCAGGGCTGGCACAGCATGTGGTGCTGGGGATCGAACTGCGGTCCCTGCAGCCGCCTAAGCTTTCCTAAGCAGGTGCTTTAGACCACTGAGCCATCCTGCTGAGCCCTACCTGAGAAATTCAGCATTTGTTCCTATGTCCTCATTTGCACCTATAACCTTAGGGTAGAACTTAGGATTCAGAATGCCCTGATCTCCCACTACATTACAGGACCGGACACACTAGATGAGATGTGTTAGGTGGCTGTGGCAAAGCACCTGACATACACTTCCTGTGTGTGTGTGTCTGTGTGTGTGTGTGTATGTGTGTGTGAGAGAGAGAGAGAGAGAGAGAGAGAGAGAGAGAGAGAGAGAGAGAGAGAGAGAGAGAGAAATAATTTGAAGGAAGAAAGGCTTATCTGGGTGCTCAGTTTCCGAGATTTCTGTCCATGGCCCTCTGGCACCATTACTTCAGACCTACAGCCATGTGGAAACACCATGGCAGAAAAGAGCTGCAAGGAAAGAGGCTCCACTGATGGCAGCAGGAGAACAGCAAGAGTGCCCTAGAGGGAAGGGCCAGGCCCAAAATATAGTCACCAAGAGCACAACCCCAAGATCCAGTCCTTCAGCAAGGCTCTCCCTCCTAGGAGCCCACTGAGCTGTGAACTCATGCCAGTGGATTAATGCACTGACGAGGATCGCCCTTCCTGGTCTGAGGCCTTCCGGAAACCCCAGGGCTGAACCTGTGAGCCTCTGCTCTGGGGGATAGCTGAACTCCAAGCCACTGCACCAGGCCGCCTTCCCTGACCTTACCTTACTGCAGCCCTTTTATCCTTTAGTCCTACACGTGCTTCCCTGCAACCCAGCCAGTTTTTGTGAATCAGTACAGGAAAAACAAGGGAGATTTAAAAATAATGCATTAATTTAAAAGAAGACTCCCTTGAATTCCACCATCCCACACATACTTTTTTTTGGCTGTACTAGTTGTCAAACCCAGGACCTCATGCATACTAAGCAAGCAGTCCACCACTTAGCTGCATTCTCAGTCCTCTTGAATCATTTTTTAAAAGCAATTTGAAACCCATCAATACAATACTCTCACTTCTATTACTTCTTACTGGCTTATCTGATACTCAATTTATTAAAATGTTGGTTTTGTAAAAGTTACATTTCATTCCTTTCAGAGTCTACTTCAGATTTCTCCTGGGGTTCAAGCACCATGGGACAAATGACAAATAGGCTATTTAGATTACAAGAGTGTGAGATCCTTTGCATTCCAAAAAACTATGATTTTATTTCAGATAGTCTTACAGATGCTAGAGAAATATACACACACTTGACAGGTGTGACTCTCTGTCCCAGTGGGGAACATGCTAATATATAAGCTGTATTGAAATGTAGCTATTTCTAGAAGAAGGAAATGTAATATACTGATTCACACATAATAGTCATTCGAGCAATAATTGAGAATACAGGGTTTATCTAAGATCTTATGTTTTCAGCTACTTTTGAATATCTGATGAACGAAGTTAATAGACATATGAGCCGGACATGGTGGCACACGCCTGTAGTCCCAGCACTTGGAAGGTTAAGGCAAGAGGATTGAGACCAGCCTGGGCTACAAAAGTGAGCTCAAGGCCAGCCTGAACTGCACTGTGAGACCCTGTCTCAAAAAGACAAAAAAAAAAAAAAAAAAAAGGGCATATGCAGTAGTTCATTTTTCATTGTTAAATAGCAAATGAAGTGTTTCTAACTCACCTCAGTTTCTCAGTCTTTACATTTTTAATTTCTTGAAAAAACAAATACATATAAAGTCAGTGATATCAAGTAGATACTTAGAATCTGTGTTTTATTTTTATGCAGCCTGCCAAATATGTGTGCTTGTTGTTTGCAGGCATCCTGAGCAGGCTTTTTTTTTTTTTTTTTTTTTTTTTTTTTTTTTTTTTTTTTTTTTTTTTTTTTTTTTTTTTTGGTACTAGGCATTGAGCTATGGACCTTATGCTTACCAGGAAGGTGCTTAAGCTGCTGAGCTATCTCCCCAGGCCCCTGTGTCCCATTTTTAAAGTAAATAATGGTAGATTTTAACCTTTATGATTATAATAAAATGAGAATTATACCTATTAGTGATCAAAAGAAAACACAAGGATGTTGACACTTTAAAAGTTTTTTAGAGGGCCAACAAGATAGCTCAGTGGTCTAACGCACCTGCTTAGGCAAGCTTAGGCAACCACCGGAACCATGGCTCTTTCCAGGCACATGCTGCACCAGCCCCACCCCCAGGGCAGGCTGAGCCAGCCATAATAAAAAAAAATTTTTTTTTAGAGACAAGATGGCTGGCCAGATAGCTCAGGAGATTAAAGTGCCTGCTTAGGCAGATGCAGAGGCCAGGGCTTAGATCCCCAGCCTGCCATGCTGGCCCCACCCCCAGGGCATGCTGAGATGGTGGTTGAGACTGGGTGTGGTGGTATACTCCTGTAATCCCAGTGCTTGAGAAGCTGAAAACAAGAGAATCACTATGTGTCTGATCTGTGTAGTGAGAGCCAGTAGACACTGTAGACCCTGCACTAAATAGAAATAAATAAAGACAGGGTCTCTGTGTAGTCCATGCTCATCTTTAACTCACTGTGCAGCCCAGGCTGCCCTCAAATTCATGTCAGTCATCTTGCCTCATGAGTATTGGGATTATAGGCATGTGCTACCACTTCTAGTCTAAACACATATCTTAAGTTAAAAGTTTTGTTTTAGTTTAGGTTTTTTTTTTTTTTTTTGTCTTTTTGAGACAGGGTCTCACTGTGCAGTTCAGGCTGGCCTTGAGCTAACTTTTGTAGCCCAGGCTGGTCTCGAACTCACAGCGATCCTCCTGCCTCAGCCTCCCGAGTGCTGGGATTACAGGCGTGTGCCACCACGCCCGGCTTTTTCTTCTTCTTAATGTAATAGCTGGCTCAGCCTGCCCTGGGGGTGGAGCTGGCACAGCATGTAGTGCCGGGGATCGAACTACAGTCCCTGCAGTTGCAAGTGCTTTAGACTTTAGTTAAAAGTTTTATATCAACTTATTATTAAGTGTTTAGCCATGAGATTCTAATAAAAATTTGAGCCTTTCATTCAGAGGCCATACTACTATAATATCTGTACATTTAGAGGATACCCAATAATGAAAATGCATTAACACTTTCAAATTTCAGCCTGGTAATAGATGATTATAACAGTACAATATTCTCCTCTGCACTCTGACTTTAATTTGTACCACCTGACACAGTGATTTGGCTCAGAATCAGCAACAGGATAAAATCAAGCCATTTTAGAAGACTTGTAAGGGGCCAGCCAGATAGCTGAGCAGATTAAAGTGCCTGCTAAAGCAGATGCAGGGACTGGAGTTCAGCATGCATTGCTGGCCCCACCCTCCACGGCATGCTGAGATGGTGCCAAGAGGGCACTGAGAGGGCAGTTCAGACTGGGCATGGTGGTGTGCACCTATAATCCCAGATCTTGGGAGGCTGAAAAACAGGAAGGATCACTACAAGTCCAATTTGTGTAGTAAGACCTTGTACTAAATGAATTTTTAAAAGAGTCTTTTAAGGTGCTGCATTGCTTTGTGCATTGTAGTTTATTTAAAGGTAATATTCCAGAACAGAAACAGCAGCATTACTACTACTAAGAGCTATTTATCTCTAGCTTCAGTAAGAAAGCTAGTATTAAGGATAAAGCCATTCATAATGCTGCTCAGCGGAGAAAGTATAGTGCAAGCTCTAAGTGAAGCTCTCAGAACAAAAAGAAGTCTTAATCTAGAATTGTCTTTATGGCCTCCGTTTACCATTTGAATGTTTGGAGTGGAGAGTTAGGATTTTTCTCATTATGGAGAAGAAGAAGAAGATTCATGAAGTTTAAAAAGCTGTACTGTGGACCAACATCTTTTCCCATTTTGTGAGAGGAAACCTTTTTCAGTTTGTCGATAATTTATAGATTTTGTTGGGTGAATGAAGTGCAGAGGAGTCATCTTGGCTTTGCTGCCTTCTCTCAGAATCTTGTGGGTGGGGAAGAAGTGGTTGGGTTAGTGATGTGTATCAAGCCATCTTGATCATAGTTATTTTTGTATTTGTCTTATCTTTTCCACTAGGCCATAATACTGTGCTACCAAGCATATATTTGGTGTATCTTTGCGAAGAGGACCCTGACATAGCCTCTCATGTGGAGGTGGGCTTCGTGGATTTGGCATAGGCAAAGGTTGCCCAGAAATGAGGTTGGGTTTACAAGCGAATTTAATGAACAGGTAGAAGAACTTGATGTCCTTAAATCAGGGCCAGTCAGAGGCAGAGGGCTGAGAGGAATACAAAGGATTCCAGTGAGACTGAAGATTATCTCTGGTAGTTTCATTGGATGATAGAGTTTAACATTCCTAAGGTTAAAAAAAAAAAAAAAAAAAAAAATCTGGTATTCTTTTTCCGGTATCTTGGATTGTGCAGGGCAAATGTTTCATCATCTTACTACACTCCCACATTCAGTAAAGTCATCCATACAAAAAAGAAAAAAAAAATGGCTTGTAAGAATGGCATTTAGAGGGGAGAAAGAGGTGAAATTGAGTAGAGGGTGCATTTCATGATTGGCTGAAGCTACTAGGAACAGAGCGTGCTCAAGAAATGGCATGAATATTAATAACATGCTAATTCTGTAGAACCAAGAGGTCAGTGCTGAAGGTGAACGCAAAAATATACCTCAGTAATCTCAGGGGGAAGTTTGACTCCAATGGTGTACCTGGATTGAAATGAATGAGAAAACCTCAGCTGCAACTGAGTTGTAACAAAGTATTCAGGATTCCTGACTCAATCCTTGAGTAGTCGCTGTTCAATGTATTTGTCAGGATAGGCTTTTATCAAAAATGGCTTCAAATGCACAAGTCCTTGCCTGGCAAGCACAAAGTCCTTAGTTTGATTCCTGGTTCCCCCCCCCCCAAAAAAAAGAAAAAGGGAAGAAAAAGGCCTCCAAATCTTAGTGCTTGGAACACAGTAGAAGGTCCAATGTTGTCCATGTAATGGTCTAACACAAATCTGTAGCTTCAGCAGCAAAGCTAGTTTTAAATAAAAATCCATTTATCAAGCTTCTTGGTAATGAAACCCCATTAAAATAACTCTTATGCTGCTGTTCAATCCCACGTAGCAAGAAGAAACCTCAGACCAGAATTAGTGGAGGTGGAAACTCCTCTGTACAGTCATTTAGAAACGTCTTCTGATGCTTTTGCACTGCTTAGGACATCAGAGTCTTCCAGCTCAGGCTCAGATAAGGGACAAAGACGATCAAATGTATAAAAAGCGCACCTGTTAACTGCAAAGCTCCCCTCACCCTGCTCACATTGCACTGGAGAGAGTGCTTCACATTCGCTTTCTCAGTGTTGAGGGCCTGGGCAGCACGGGGCCGCAGCGTGCCAAGGGTGCAAGAACATAGGTGAAGCCAAACATCCTGCCAGTCTGTGCCATTCTCAGTAAATATTTGCTAGACTAAAACTTGGCTATTTTTGTCTTACTCTTGTTTGTTAAAATGAATCATGTATAAGCTGGGCATGGTGGTTCACACCTGTAATCCCAGCACTTGGGAGGCTGAGACAAGAGGATTGGTGCAATTTTGAGACCAGCCAGGGCTACAAAAGTGAGCTCAAGGCCAGCCTGAACTGCATAGTGAGACCCTGTCTCAAAAAGGAAAAAAAAAAAAAAAAAAAAAAAAGGAATCATGTATGGTCTTGCACTTGAACCTTGCTAAGCCTGTGGTAAAATAGTTCCCTGTTTATAGCTCCTAGAAGAAAGACACCAGTATATAAACAGAAACTCCTAGTGACATGATTCCTTAAACCAAAGCAGAGTGCTGAAGATAGTGAGTAGGGGATAGGCCTGATACATATCTTTTGAAGATATTACTAGTCACGTGGCCACTGTGACTAATAATATATATTTCCTTTTCTGGGAGTAGCATCCCCCATAAAACATGTTTTATCTATTTAACAACCTCTTCTGGAGCCCTTGCACTGTCAGACAATCTTCCAAACAACTCACCAGTGCTAACTGAATCTGCATAAGCCTGAGTCTCATGCTTCTTAGCTCTGTGTTACAGCTGAGAAAACCGAGGCACAACTGAGACAGGAAACCACCTATGAGTAATAGCTCCTAAGTAATGGGGGAGGATGCTGCGCCACAGGGTTGGCCCTGAGAGCCAGCTCATAACTGCTGCACCGCGCTGTGTCTTCCTCTTCTTTTCTACTTGTGAATTTGCTCTCAAAACATTATATACATAAAGAAGACTTTGCCTAAAATTTCCCCCAAAGCACTGATCTTTCATATTATTTATAATCAGTAGTTACAAATGGAAAGGGATCCTGATAAACCAATATTTAGATTTAGCCCTTAATAAGTTTCCCAATTGGTGTTTCACTAGATGAAATTACTGAAGAGAATGCCAGACTCTTAAGAATAAACTGATAATAAAAAAAAAAAAAAGAATAAACTGATAAAAGAGATAGGCAGGGCTGTTGTTTATCTTTGTCTTACAAATCATTCCTCATTCATTTAAAAAAATTATTACAGTTTTTTAATGTTTTTGTTTTTGAGACAGTCTTACTATATAGCCAAGACTAACCTTGAACCTCCTCTGTAGCCCAGGCTAGCTTGAACTGTCAGTCCTCCCGCTTCAGCTGAGCAGCATAGGCTACAGATTCACACTGTAGCCCCTCATTTCATTCACTCATTGACATTCCCAGAATACCTAAGTCCTCCTCTAAAACATGAGCAATACATGGTCTTTGCTGTCATGAGACTTGTGACCAATAAAGAAGACATACTTTTGATCATATGTGCAATATATAGCTATAATTACAACTGTAACTTTTATGAAAAATGTATTAATATGGATTTGTATATTGGAGAATGCAAGACTTGCTTCCCTAAAAATATGACATTTTTGTAGGAGTTAAGTATGTTGGGGGAAGCATGGAGAGGAAAGACTATTCCAAAGAAAAGAACCTTTGCAAAGCCTACTCATAGGGAAAGATATAGTAATTTGGAAGGCAAATGGTGTTAGACACTGGAGAAAGAAGAAGGAGGCATGAGAAGGCCACAGAAGAGGACCCTGAATGACCCACTAGCTGCAGTGAGGCTTTTGGTGTTTATCCCAGGGCTGTGAAAATACAGTGAGATTTAAAGTAGAGGATGACACATAATCAGGTTTTCATTTTAGGTCTGGAAGTGTATTGTAGCCAAATGTAGTGGCACAGAGCCCTGGGTTCAGTTCGCAGCCCTACTTTATAGAGAGAACTTTCTTGAAATAGATTTGATGGATTCCTGATAGAATCAGGTGAATTAAGAAGCCACTGCTACTGTCCATACATACTTAGATTTCTACAACTCACTTCCGTATGTGTGAGAAGTTGTCTTTGACAGCCCCTTGAAGCTCAAAATACAGTATGACCTTTCCATACTGACTTCTGTTTTGCTTATTTAAGCATAGACATCCCAACTCTCCTTGAGGTGAGGACACATTTAGCTTCCAAGTGTGATTTGTAAGAAGTTATTTTACAGCTGTTTTTTTTTTTTTTTTTTTCTGCATTATAATTTAAGATTGATCACGTGGAAGCAGCAAGTCTTGTAGAGGGCATCCAGATAACTGGATAATAAAAAATTAAAAGGTTATATAAATAGATCATTGAATATAATAAATATTTATGAAACCCATGAGTGAAAGGAAAAAAAGCATATAAGGAATCCTAAGTGAAACCAAAGGCAATTCCAAAATTCTTTCTTCAGGGGAGAGTTAGTATTTTTCAGGAGAGAGGCTTGCCTGCAGCATTCTAATCTGTGGTATTTGAAAAAAATGAACGGGCTTGGAAGATAGCTGAGCAGTCTAGGTGCCTACCTGGCAAGCTCAAAGATCCCAATTTGATCTCCAGTACCAAAGGTAGCCTCAGAACCTTGGGCACACCATGCCAGCTACCAAAACCAGGCATGGGGGTTTATATCTGTAATCCCAATTCAATAAATGAACAACAAGAGAGAACATTCCTGTGATAAGTTAAGAAGGAATGGAAATGTAACACATGTGAGGCTCAAGAGTTCCATCTTTAGTGCTCCTAAACAAACAAATAGTTCAAGGACATCATTCTAAGATAGGCTTGAGGGTGCCCCTTGGTGAAAGTGACATTTGCTCCTGCCTTGGTGTTCTCTAGTCTTCAAGTGCTGACCTTAGTGTGATCTGTGTTGTTTACTAGCCAGCAGGAAGAGGAAATGGAGAAGTGACGCTCAGCCCCCAGCTGTGCTTGCTTCTCCTCAGCCCTCATTAGCCAGAATTTCTGTAGAGCCAGGAAAGACTAGTAAGCCAGCTGTTACCAGAGAAGTGGAAAGCAAATACTGCGGACAGAGACAGCATTCTTACCCACAGAACTGTGGGTAGAGTAAGACTATGTGTTTATAGAGCTTACTATCTGTCAGGGAAAAGCATCAGGCAATGAATTATACAAATACACATTTAATTATAACTGTATAAAACACATTTATTCTAATTTTAAGTAAAAGTGCAAGTGATAATATGATCAATAACACAGGAGTTAACCCTAATCTGGTGAACTCTTTTTTTTTTTTTTTTCCTCCTCCTTTTCCTATCTTTTTGTGGACAGAGATACTTTGTTTCATTTTGTTTTTAGTTTTCTACTTTTTTCTGATTTACTTGTTTTACTTTATTCACTTTATTTTTATGAAGTTTGTTCTTAGGCTTGCCATATGAATCTCTTCAGGGCCTACCTTAAATAATATATTCTTTCTTGTACTGTATGTAATGGTTTTGTACTACATAGTCAGGCTGACTATTTTCCAGAATTCCCCTTTCTTTGTTTCCAGTGCCAGTGCACCCTAAAAGATCCTGTGAGTGAGGAGAGGGTGGTAGGAGGTGAGCAGCAGCTGCACTGCTTCTGTCTGTAGAGAGCAGAGCGGGGACACCAGTGTGCTTGCAGCTCCAGCACACTGTTAGCCACCTGCTGGCTCACGTGGTATTCTAGGGTGGCAGCCAGCCTTGCAGCTGCTCACTTCCTCTGCCCCCAGTCCTCCCCTTCAGCTTCTCTTACCCTTAGTCAGCTAAGTATTTAACTCTTGGATCGAGGTACTTGCCTTCCTTTCAGAGTACTCGTCATTAAATTTAGAGGTGTAGAGAAGTTTGCGACAATGTTTAGTTTACCCAGCTACTGTTAGTTCTTCCCCTTCATGTTTTCTCAACTGCCTAAGTTTCAAGTTCCATGCCAGACCCAAAGACAGTAATAACCTTACAGCAATTACTAGCTAGCTGCCACATTACTTTTAAAGTATTTCCCTATACTAAATTGTAGAGTTTAAAATGTGTATCAGTTACCTACTGCTATGTAACAAATTACAACAAAATTTAGAGGCCTTAAACAATAGGAAGACTTTAATAATCTCATTTGTTATGGGTCAGAAAATTGTGAGTAGGTTAACTGAGGAATTCCCCATAGGGCTTATCATAAAGTTTCATATTATCTGGGGTTATTGAAGGTGGAGGAAAAGTTTCTGAGGTACCTCATTCAAGGAAGGAAGGAAGGAAGGAAGGAAGGAAGGAAGGAGGGAAGAACTTAGGTAGGTGGATAATTGGGAAGTGGGCTATCACAGACTACAAAAATTTTACCATGTATTTCTCTTTCTTCTCATCCCTCCTGCTACCATTGTCACACATTTTGCATATGTTTTGCACACTATAATACATTCTTTTTTATTTTGTTTTATTTTTTCATTGTCATCTAAAGAAAAACAAGTTTTCTTTGTGCTTTGATATCTTCCGTTTGTACTACTCTTTGTGCTTTTCTGTCTCAAGTCATTTTAGTTCTAGCAAAATAACTCCTATTTTTGTTTTTGTTTTGTTTTAAGAGCAGATCTTGCTGTGCTGTCCAAGCTAGTATCAGACTCTGTATCCTCTTGCTGTAGCCTCCTCAGTGCTAGGATAGGAGAATGCCTCTGCTCTTGGCCCTTTATGATGTTCTATATGTCTGCAGGTGGAAAATTATGCTTTCTATTTTTCCAAACAGGTCTTGCTTGACTTTGCCTTTACTATCTGGCTTTTTTTTTTTTTTTTTTTTTTTTTTTTTTTTTTTTTTTTTTTTTTTTTTTTTTTTTTTTTTTTTTTTTTTTTTTTTTTTTTTTTTTTTTTTTTTTTTTTTTTTTTTTTTTTTTTTTTGTCTTTTTGAAACAGGGTCTCACTATGCAGTTCAGGCTGGCCTTGAGCTCACTTTTGTAGCCCGGGCTGGTCTCAAACTCACACTGATCTTCCTGCCTCAGCCTCCCGAGTGCTGGGATTACAGGCATGTGCCACCATGCCCAGCTCTGCCTTTACTATCTTTACTGGACATAGAATTCTAGTTGTTATTTTTATTGTTTTAACCAGTTTTAAAGACTGTTCCATTGTCTCTTGGCTTCCACGATGTTTGATGAAAAGTCACTAGATTTACAAAGCATAAAGGTAGCATGTCTATCTTTGCTCTTAGGAATTGATCCTTGGACTGTTGCCATTTGCTTACGATGTGCCTTGGCACTCCAAATGTGGTTCTCTGTGCAGCAGACTGTGAAACAGTGTAGGGCTTGGGTGGCTTATTTGGGAGTGAGTGCCTGGGACTCAACCCTGTGCAAGGATGGCAGATCCTACACAAATTGGACACAAGGAAATGTCCTGCTCTGGCCAAGGCCCAGCAGCCCCAGCTGGCCCCAGACAAGCTCTGAGAAACTAGATCCATCTTTGCATGCAGCCTCTGCTGAAGGATCTGGGCTTTGTTAGTGAACTGCCTTGAAGCTGAAGCCATCCCAGAGGGGCTCAGAGAAAAAGGCTGTCTACTGACAGCTCTCACAGTTGGGATACTATCTTTCCTTTAAAGGGAATCTCAGCAACTGTTTCTTTTTCTTTCTTTTTCACTTTACATTTTCTCTCCCCCACCTCACACTCCAGCAGTGACTGAGCTATACTTCCAGCCCTTCAGTTTGTTTGTTTTTTTGTGGGACTGGGAATTGGACTCATGTCCTTGGGTTTGCCAGGCAAACACTTATGCTACTGAGCTATCTCCCCAGTCGCATTGTTTTTGTTTATTTTGAGACAGCATCTTACACAGTTGCTAAGCTGCCCAGGTTAGGCATGAACTTGGTGTCTTTCTGTCTCAGCCTCCCAGACTGTTAGGATTAAAGGTGTGCAGCACCATACACAACTTCAGCAGTTCTACATATAAAGTAATTGGTATGATTTTCCAGTTGTCTTTCTTCTTGATGCTTATTGAGAGTTTTGTGTATAAATGTTTGGAAACATTTTTGGCTAATATTTTAATTAATTTTGTAATAGTTCTCTTGGGGGTAAAATTATGTTTAATAAATTGCACGCATTTAAGTTTGGAAATAGTGGATATATATATGTGTATGTATATACATATACACACACATATACATATATCCATGAGACCATTGTCCAAATTAAGAAATTTAATGTCTGTCACTAACAAAAGATTCCTCTTTTTTTCGTCTTTTTGAGGCAAGGTCTAGCCATCCAGTACAGCTGGCCTTGCGCTCACTTTTGTAGCTCAGGCTGGTCTCGAACCTGCATCAGTCTTCCTGCCTCAGCCTCCCAAGTGCTGAGATTATAGGCATGAGCCACATGCCCAGCTACAAAAGATTCCTTATGAGATTTCTCTTCTCTTTTCTCGCTTTCTTCCTTCTTTCCTTCTTCTATGCCTTCATCCCTCCCCCTCCTTCCTCCTTCCCTCATTACTTTCCTTCTCCCCATCCCTCTTCTCCTTCCCTTCCTTTTCCTCCCCTCCCCTTCCTCCTTTCTTATCCTGGGAATTAAGCTCAGGCCCTCACATGCTAGGTAAACACTCTACCACAGAGATACATCTCCAGTCCTTTATATTTGGAGACAAAGTCTCACTGAATTCCCCAGAAGGCCTTAGGGCTCGCTGTGCCCCTGCCTTAGCCTACTGAGTACCTGGGAATACAGATACCACACCATGCCAACTCATTGTGTACTTTTCAGAATGCTTCCTTTTATGGTGCCAAGTTCACATGAACTACTGCTTTATTTTCTCTAAAGAACGACTTGATTTTATTCAGAATTTTATAAAAAATAGCATTGTATAGAGTTTACTCATCTGATTTAATTTTCTTTACTCAGAAAAATATTCTAAGATTCAACCATGCTTGTGCGTACATCAAAAGCTCATTACCTTTTCTTACTGGGAAGTACTTCATAGCATGGAGCATTGAGCTGTTTCCAAATTTGGTTATTACCAATAATAGAAGTAGAGCTGTCATGAAGATTTGTGTACCAGTCTTTTTCACACATATGCTCCTGTTTCTCATGAACAAGTACTAATGAGGAGAATGGTTGGATCATATGGCAGGAGTATGTTCAACTTCCAACAGACTTCCAGACTATTTTCCAAAGGGATTGTGTCATATCTCATTCTATTCTCCATGTCTTTGAGTTGATTTGACCAGAATTCACTAACACAAGGTATGGTTACTCCTGTTAATTTTAGCCACTTTAATAAGTTCACATCGTTATGACTTTAATCTGTAACCCCTAATGACAATAATATTCAGCTTCTTTTCATGTGCTGGTTTTTCACCCACATACCTTCTTTGATGAAGAATCTGTTCAAATCTTTTGTTCAGCTTTTACTGAGGTATTGTCTTCTTTATACATATTCAAGTCCAGTGGCTCTACAGTCTAAATTTGAGACTTCTATTCAGATGTTTGGCTTGCAATTATTTCTATCCACCTGCAGTTTATTTTTTCATTGAAAGTATCTTTTGAAGAACAGAAATATTGATTTTTTTTTTGAAAAAAATGCATAGCACTTTATTATCAGTACAGAGATGAAGGCAGGTCTTCAAGGGGCGGGAGCAGGAGCAGGTCCTGACAGCAGCGAGGCGACCCCTACTTGCCAGTGACGAGCGGGTTCCACAGCACCACGGTGACTGAGTCCCCGCGCAGGAACATCTTGGAGATGTAGGGGTCCTTCTTGACTGGCTTGGACTTCTTCTTGCCCTTCCTGCTCTTGGGGACCTCAGTGTACATCTCTTTCATGTTCTCCAGCACCATGTTGCAGTGCCTGTCAAAGGCCTTCACCCCAGCCTATGAGTTTCTTGTTGCAGCAATTGTTAAGTACCTGGATGTTGTTTTTTATTGACTGGGTCAGCACAGACAGTGGACCTGTGTTAAATTCCTCCTCCTCCCCCCACTTCTGCAGCTCCTCTGCAGCTCCTTGGGTTTGTTGAGGAGGCTCATGGTGGTAGTTGCAACCTCCGGGTTAGTCTTGTCTCCCTTGCGTAGCTTCAGCCTCCTGATTTTTTTTTTTTTTTTTAATGTATTTGGTTGTTACAAAGTTTCTCCATGCAGCACAGATTTCTAGTGATCCTCCTGCTTTCAGCCTCCCCAGTGGTAGGATTATGGGCATGCACCACTATGACTGAATTCTGTGACTGGTTCAGCCTACCCTGGGGGCAGGCCTGGTGAGGTATGCAGTACCAGGGATTGAACCACGGTCCTTGCACTTGCCTAAGGTTGCCCAAGCAGGCACTTCAGTCCATTGAGCTATCTTGCTAGCCCCAGAAGTATTAAATATTGAGGAATCCAATTCAACAATTTTTAATTATATAGATTATCCTTTTATTTATTTATTTATTTTTAACCAGGGATCAAACTCAGGACCTTACACTTGCCACATAGGTACTTACGCCACTGAGCTATCTCCTCGGTCTAGATCAGTGGTTCTTAACCTTTCTAATGCCATGACCCCGCAATATAGTTCCTCATGTGTGGAACATAAAATAATTTTGGTGGCTACTTCAAAACTGTAATTACAAATAAACAACATTTTCTGATGGCTTTAGGCAACCCCTGTGTTTTGGTCGTTTGACCCCTGCTGGGGTCATGACCCACAGGTTAAGAACTGCTGGCCTAGATTATACTTTTGATATCATTTCTAAATAATATGTTTGCGTATTTTTGTGGTACCAGGCATTGAAATTAGGACCCTGCACTTGACAGGCAAGTTCTTATTCTACTGAGCTGTCTCCGTGGCCCAACAATATCTTTTAGTTCAGTTTCAAATATGGTTTCTTTGTAGAAGTTTTATACTTTTAGGTTTTACATTTATGTTTATAATCCATTTAAAGTTAGCCTTTATATACAATGGGAAGTGCCAAAGTTTGTATATGGAGTGATAAAAATATGTTATGAATGTTTAAATTTAAAATTTTTATTACAGTAAAGGCATGTTGCCATTAATCTCCCTCATAATATTCTCTCACTGCAGTACACTTATCCCACCATTCTTGTCACTTTTTGAAGCAGCTCTGTAAGCCTTCTTTTGTCAGTGTCTGTTGGGAGCAGCTGAAGCTGGAAAGTAATTATGTCTGTAGGACAAAGCTAGCCTTGAAGCATGCAAACAAGCTGTTGCAGCTTGCTAACTGACTGCTAGGTAGAGGTGGAAATTGGTGTCAGTGTCTTGAGGGTATAAATAAATGTGCTACTGTCCTTGTTTCAAGAGAGAGGGGACCTCACTCTGCCCCAGCTGTTGTCTCTTATCTGTCTTCATTCTCACCTCCATTCCTTCCCAGGGTATAGCAGGAGCTCAGCAGATCTCTCTCTTTTTTTTTTTTTGTCTTTTTTTGAGCCAGGGTCTCGCTATGCAGTTGAGGCTGGCCTTGAGCTCACTTTTGTAGCCCTGGCTGGTCTTGAACTTGCACTGATCCTCCTGCCTCAGCCTCCCGAGTGCTGGGATTACAGGCATGCGCCACCACGCCCGGCAGCTCAGCAGATCTCTACAAGTGTCTGTATGAGGTTTTAACTTTTTTTTTTTTTTTGTCTTTTTGAGACAGGATTTCACTATGCAGTTCAGGCTGGGTTTGAGCTTACTCACACTGATCCTCCTGCCTCAGCCTCCCAAGTGCTGGGATTACAGGTGTGTACCACCACGCCACCGGCAATGTCCATATGAGGTAATCAACATGCTGTGCTATTCCAGAGTGCCAAGACAGGCTCATAAAAATATTATTGTGTATTCTATAATCCCAGCACTCAGAAGGCTGAGGCAGGAAAATTGGCATGAATTTGAAGCCAGCCTGAACTATACAAAAAAACAACTGTTTCAAAAAAAACAACAACAACAAAAAATCTTTTGTGTGTATCCTCATTCACATTATTTACTGGATTTGGTGCTGTATAACTTCTGGCTCCTCCCCAAAGTCTAGATGACCATGAGAGGTAAATGTTGTAAATGAATTCAGAATATAAAGGTAGCCATGATAGCAAACTAAAGACCTTTATGAAAGAGCCCTTATAGAAGTACTTTAAGGAAGTGACAAAAAATATACAATAAGTGTATTTGAAGTGAGGGGTAGTATTTTTAGTGGAATCAATAGTAAGATGTTTCTCATTGTGATATTTTAAAATTTAAATAGTCACCTTACTTTTTATCACATTTTATAGGTATCTACTTGTTTTCACATAGTTTATTGGACAGATTATCCTTTCTACATTGAAGGATCTTTGCATCTTTATAAAAAATAATTTGCCTGAGGAGGTATAGGTCTATTTCTTCACTCCATGTTCTGCTCCAGTGATCTGTCTATCTTTATACCATAAAAATGTTTCTTTACTATGGTTCTATAATAAGTCTTAAAGTCAGCATTTGTTTGTTCACTTTGTTCTTTTCAAATTCACTTTTAGACTTATGCAGTTCATCCTAATTTCACAATAAGTCCATCAATTTATAAGGGAAAAATAGCCTGCTGGTATCACAATTGAAGTTTTACTCAATAAATCCATCATGGAAAGAATTTACATCATTGCAATACTGGGATTTCTGATCCAAGAACGTATTGTATCTCTTCATATATTTAGGGCTTTACTTCCTTTTTCTTTTTTTAAAATGTATTTGCAAAGGATCTCACTACGCAGCTCAGACCTGCAGTGATCCTCCTGCTTTCAGCCTCCTCAGTGCTGGGATTACAGGCATGCCCCACCACAGTCTGGTCTTGGTGGCTGGCTCTGCTTCCCGGGGGCAGGGCGATGTGATGCTGAGGATTGAACCTCAGTCCTCTGCTTGCCTGTGCAGGTGCTATCTCACTGGCCCAACTTTCTTTGAGTTAGGAGTAGGCGGTGGTTTTTGAAGTTTGTTACCTTTCAAGCATTTCTTCTAAAATTTTAACTGGTGATAATACACACTTGAGCTCTAGAAATTTATTTGTTTTCCATTTCCCTCTTCATTATATTTAGCTTTTCCTTTATGTTCTAAAATATTCATATCAATCTTAAATTCCTACCTAGCATCACTGTCATTTCTTGATTTCTTTCTGTAGACTTTTTTTTCCTCAAGTGCTAGAGATTGAACTCCAGGCCTCACACACACTATTAAAGCACATAATCAGTGTACTTGCATATTGGATTTTCT
Organism: Myocastor coypus; assembly: GCA_004027025.1. Classification (NCBI taxonomy): domain Eukaryota; kingdom Metazoa; phylum Chordata; class Mammalia; order Rodentia; family Myocastoridae; genus Myocastor; species Myocastor coypus. The sequence continues at coordinate 66,606 of PVJA010007046.1, forward strand.
TTTTTCTTTTTTAAAAATGTATTTAGGACAGGGTCTGCAGGGCCTCACTACCCAGCTTAAACTCAGTAGTGATCCTCCTATTTTCAACCTCTCAAGAGCTGGGATTACAGGCATCTGCTGCCATGCCTAGTCTCAGTCTCCATCTCAGAGCACCCATAGGGGTGAGGCCAGCATGGCACACGGGGGATCGAACCTTGGTCGCTGTGCCTGCCTAAGCAGGCACTTTAGTCCACTAAGTTATCTCGCCGGCCCTATGGGATGTTTTATGGTTGAAATTTTCTTGCGTCTTGCAAGCAATGTTTAGAACATTTTTATTTGATGTTGGACATTGTGATTGTGCTTCCAAACAAATTGAATTTTATTTTCTTTTAATTTTGTTAATTTTCCCAATTTGACTATGTATTTACTTGTATATCAGCTTGGTCTGTTTGAGACTTGCTTTTATACTTTGTTTAAATCTAAACCACCTTTACTGAGTCAGGTGTAGTGGTACACACCTGTAGTCCAGCCCTCAGGCTGGTAAGTTAGCTCAGTAGTCCAAAGCACCTGCTTAGGCAAGCTTAGGCAAGCGGAGGGACCATAGAACAATCCCAGGCGCTACAGCTGTGGCAGCCCCCCTGAGCCATCCATCCATCCATACACACACACACACACACACACACACACACACACGCGCGCGCGCACGCTCGCGCATGCCAAAAAAGTCCAGCACTCAGGAATGACACCAAAGCAGGTGGATTCCTTAAAGTCATGAGTTGGAGATCAGCTTGGACAACCTAGCAAGATCCTGTCTCATACAAACAAACATGAAATAAAAATAACAAAAGCCCTCATTTCAAGCCACAGCACAGCACCTATACATAAGTAAAGTGGATTTACTCTCCTAACAGAAAAAAATTTGCCTCCATCTTTTTTTTTTTTCTTTTTTCAGTGTTTTCGAGACAGGGTCTTGCTATGCATTTCAGGCTGGCCTTGACCTCAATTTGTAGCCCAACCTGGTCTCAAACTCACGCCAATCCTTTTGCCTCAGTTTCCCAAGTTCTGGGATTACAGGCTTGCGTCACCACACCCACTCTCCATCTTTTTTATCCATACTTGTTCCTGTAATTGTTTGTCCTACAAGTCCCTTCCTACACAGCTTTCATGTATGGAGGATGCCTACTCCATGGAGTTCTGTATTAAGTTAATATGCCAAGGAGCCCTTAAAAGTTTTTTTTTTTTTTTTTAATTTTATTTCATTTAAACCTTATTTACTTGTGTTATGGCTGGCTCAGCCTGCCCTGGGGTCAGGGCTGGCACGGGCATCAAGCCTCAGTCCCTGCAGTTGCCTAAACTTTCCTAGGCAGGCACTTTAGACTGCTGAGCCATCTTGCCAGCCCTCTAGTCTATTTCTATACATCATTTCCTCCTGTCTATAATTTTCAGTCACCTCCATCTCCATGAAGCTCAGTCTCTGCCTTCTTAGCTCATCAGCACCATTTGCTCTTTTTAGGATCCACCTTTCCAAAATGAATTTTGGGAAGTGCCTCTGGCCAGAGCAACAAGTGTTTGTTTGGGTCAACTCATTTGTTTCCCTTTTATTAGAGATTGTCATCTTCTGCTGCATTTTCCCAATGTCTGGAAATAGTTATTTATATAAATTTCCATACATTTTTCCTGCTATCTACTTGTTCACTATAGGAGGTTTTTTCCTTAGTAGTAGTTGTTCTATCATGGTTAGTAGTAGAAATTGGCTATCTCTGGGCATTCAATATGGTCACAAATTCTTTGCTATTCCTCATATTGAGAAGTAGACTTTTTAATTCCTATTCTTTGTATCTAATGTAGGCTTAGTTTTGTTTTACCAGTACAATGTGGGATGATTTTAAGATTCTTGGAACCATTGACTTTTGTAATCTTTGCTCTGGGGCAGCCAGCTATTATATAAGAAACCTGGAGGAAAAGAATGTTCAAAAACTAGTCACAGTGAGGGGCCCGGCAGGATGGCTCAGTGGTCTAAACTGCCTGCTTAGGAAAGCTTGGGTGGCTGCAGGGACCACGGTTCCATCCCCAGCACCACATGCTGCGCCAGCCCTACCCTCAGGGCAGGCTGAGCCAGCCACAAAAAAAAATAAAAGTTCTGAAACAAAAACTAGTCACAGTGAGTCGTGCCTGCACTCCCAGCACTAAGGAGGCTGAAGCAGGAAGATCATTATGTTTGAAAGCCAGCCTGGGCCACATAGTGAGATAGACGTCTCAAAAACAAAAATTATACTGAGATTGCCACCCTGAAAAAAACCTGTAGGCATGCTAGTTGATAGTTGTAAGTAAATCCACACTTTAAACTATTGCCCATCAAATCACCAAGTGTGTAAAGAAATGGGTTTGAGGCCTCCTAGGCCAGCTCACTTGTCACTTGTGTAAAATTTATTGACTTCAGTGACATAAGGATAGAAGAAATCACCCAGAAGAGATATGCCTAATTCCATAACAACAAGTGTAAATATAGTGAAATTATTATAGTGGTTATGCATGGTAGATATGCATCACATCCCCAGGGACATATATTTGACAGAGAAGATTTCTTGTTTGCATAGTAATGTTTCCTTGGGTTAATTTTAATATTTGTTCCCAAAGGCTTAGTGATTCTCAATGTTCATTGAGGAGTGTGCATTCCATGTGTCTAGGAAAGTCAGTAAATAGCATGATTTTAGATATAAATGTAGGGTTCCTGATTATCTTTGGTATTTTAAATTGTCTAGTGTTTTTTGTATATTCTCTGGTTCCAGTTAGGTCCTCCTGTATCATAAAGCTTATCTTAGAAAATGTTATTTTTTCAGAGCAGAAATAAATACAATGGAGATGCAGACAACAACTCAAAGAATTAATGAGTTGGAGACTTGGTTCTTTGAAATAATAAATGAAATTGATAAATCCCTAACAAACCTTATCCAAAAAAAAAAAGGAAACAAAAAATTCAAATTCATGCAATAAGGAATGAAAAAGGTAAAATCACTACAGACCCTATAGAAATTCAGAAGATCATTTTCATGGTTTGTGTTTAGGTGTTCCTCTCCCCTAACCCCCAAAGCTACATACAGCCATTGGGGTGGCTTCTAGAGTTTGTTGTTAATTAATGATCCAGTGCTGGGACTGTAAGTGAGTGCTACACTCATGAATAGCCTGCATGCAATGCAATATTAACAAGAGAGGCGGGGTTTGCTCTTAGTCTCTGCCTCTGCTACTGCTCCTCCCTTTTTGCTTTTGCTCTTTTTCTGTTTTCTGCTGCATGAAATGCTGCCCTCTGCTATGTACCACTCTGCCTTGGAGCCAGCTAATTATGAACTAAAACCTCCACACTATGAGCTAACTAAACCTTTCTATCCTTAATTTTGGGTGTTAGGCATGTTATCCCAACAGTGAGAGAAAAGTAAGAGACAATTGTCAATACCTATTTCCAAAATCTTTACTTTCTCAGGAAGATTTCTTTTGTTCTTTCACACAAAAAAATGAACAGATTCCTAAGTACATATGAACTACCAAAGCTGAAAGAAGAAGATACAAAAATTCTGAATAATCCAGTATTAGGCAACAAAATTGAAAATATCAAATACCTACTAACAAAGAAAAGCCCAGGTCCTAATTGATGGAGAGCTCAATTCTATAAGAAATTTAGAGAATAACTTATGCTAACTCTTGTCAGACATTTCAATGAAATTGAAGGGGAAGCAGTTCTCCCAAACTCATTCCTGGAGGCAAGTATACTTAGATACCAAATCCAGAGAAAGACTTATCAAAAAAAAAAAAAAGCACTGCAGGCCA